>OY757552.1:2981066-3056066 GCA_963584105.1 Alviniconcha strummeri
AAGAAAACAACACAAAAGAAAGTAACACCCGGCAGAACAAACAATTGCTGCACGTAAAAACAGTATGAGAATCAAAGTTCTGGATCCTTGGTAGAAAATGTACAGTTAATTCAAAGCCAGGTAAACTCCCAGGTTTGGAACAGTTTGCCTCAAATACTCCACCACTCTGATTCCATCTTCTTCTTCCAAGGCCACCATCAAGACACACCACCTCAACAAGAATTTCTAAACTGTCTTTTTTCACAGACATTCCTATACCCCTCCCCCCCCCCCCCCCAAGTCTGACATGCTTGCATGCATGCATGTGTGTGTGTGTGCATGCGTGCATGTGTGTGTGCATGCGCATGTGTGTGTTTGTTTGTTTGTTTGTGTTTGTTTGTTTTGTGTGTGTGTGTGCATGCGTGCATGTGTGTGTGCATGCGCATGTGTGTGTTTGTGTGTGTGTGTGTGTGTGTGTGTGTGTGTGTGTGTGTGTGTGTGTGCGTGCGTGTGTGCATGCACATATGCATATGTTGTTAATGTTATTGTAAAGCACCCTGCACTCCCACCTTGTGGTAGACGGGTGCTACAGAAATCCCTTTTATTATTATCATCGTTATTATTTATATTTCTCTGATTTATCAAGCTACACACAGTGGTTGGTACTTTACCCTGTCAAGAACATGTGGGCAGTCAGGCATGGAGTTATTCTCTGCGTGGCCCATGCCTCCCTTGTAGTGAAACACGCCGATCCAGTCACGTGGCAGGCGGGCAAACCCTCTCTCATCCTCCTTACCACAGTCGCCGGCAACCTGCATCAGCACCAGGAACTGTGCAACATTTGTCATTCTGCTTCTAGCATCATGCTAAACACATGGTCGACAGAATGCAACATCCTAGCGTCACTCTAAACATGATCAACAGCACCAAGAATTGTACAACATCCAAGTGTCACTTTAGAGTGTCACTAACAGGTCAACAGCACCAAGAACTGTAAAATTATGTAAAACCAGTGTCATTTTAAGCACAGGGTTAACATCACCAAGAACTGTAAAACTGTGTAAAACCAGTGTCTCTTTAAACACAGTCAACAGCACCAAGAACTGTAAAATTATGTAAAACCTGTGTTACTCTAAACACAGCCTGTCACAGGGTCAACAGCACCAAGAACTGTGCAACATCCTAGTGTCACCCTAAACACAGGTCAACACACCAAGAACTGTGCAACATCCTAGTGTCACCTTAAACACAGGATCAACAGCACCAAGAACTGGACAGCATTCCAGTGTCATTCTAAACACTGGGTCAACATTTGACTTGCAATTATATTAATTAGTTCCAAATTATAGCAAGTGCCACAAGTTAACACATTACAAAGATGCACTAAGTCAAACAGAAAACAACCGGATCCTACTGTATTACTATAACTATTATTGTACTAAAGTATTATGCACAAGCATACTGTGATTGGCAAACCAGAACAAACAATTATAATTGTTATCAGTTATGTCACTCAGATTTAATGTTCAGAATACATATTTGTTTTACTCAGCACTGCTGTACATGTACATGTACTGTAATGACTCGACTAATCGGTAGTGTTAGTCACTTAGTGTTACTAAAAGTACCACTGATTTTTAGTGTTTGAACGGGCATTAATTTTATTGATTGCCAAGTATCAGCAACAACAAAATATTTTCAGCCCCGCTAACAGTATTAATTAGTAATAGTGTTGGCAAGTTCATGTAGTGTGCACTGAACCTACATCACTAATTATGGCCTTACTACAAAAGGGCAGGGATGTGTGTGTGTGTGTGTGTGTGTATGTGTGTGTGTGTATGTGTGTGTGTGCATATATGTGGGTGTCCGGGGTTGGGTGTGGGGAGGGGTATGTGTGGGTGGGAGTGTTTTGAGTTACAAGCACGCTTGCTAATATTAGTAATAAGAATGCGGGTGTGACTGAATAAAATCAACAACTCACTCTTCTTTTTTTTCTCTTTTTTTCTTTCTTTTTTACGACCAACATGCAAATGAAAAGTCTGCTTGAATAGTTGAAACTAAATTAAAAACTACAAGGTGCATTAAGTTATGAGTAAGACACTGGCAATTGTGTCACCATTTAATGGAAAGATGGTAGTTTATGCTGAATTTTATCAAAATTACTCAGATTTTTGGTACCCTCAAATTAGTCAAAAACTTCAAAATAAAACTCTTTTGGATTGCACCACTTCTTCTTTCCTTAGATGCCCACAATCATGTTGATGATTATTCTGGCACTTTTGGGGATGTTTGCAAAACAAAACAAAAACTCCCAAAGAACCCCCCCGTTTAAAAAAAAAAAAAAAAAAAAAAAAAAAACAGCAGTTGACTGGTCAGTGGGAGGCGCGTGACACAAACGTGTCTACAGTCGTCTCCATCCTTGGAGAGAGATAACTGGCGTCATAAAACTGGCGTAATAAAAGTCCCTAGTTTAGAACATTTCAAATAACAATTGCCGAACTTTCCTGGTCCTTGTGTTGTTGTTGTTGTTCACTGATAAAACAACAATAACAAAAATGTAATATGTTCATTATGCAGTACTGAGCTCTGTCGTCTGCTACAAAATTTGCTCGGCACATAATAATTTTCAAGTAAAGAATCAAGTCAGATTTTACACAAAGAACACTTCTTCGAAGAAGCATAACATATTGAGTTTACATATATACCCAGTGAATTCTGCCTTCTGCATCTTTAACAGCGCCAACGCTTGAAAACGATCCACGAAGTTCTTTCATATGATCAGGCAATTCGTCGAACCTATCCAGCTGCGTTGATCGACGTTTCGGATGTTGTTTCTCCAACTTTGAAAATTCTAAATTCGCGTAATAATTTTCTGGTAATGCAAAAGTCGGTATGAAGCACAATGTATATAACACAAATATTGCACATAACGCGTTTTTTCGAGGATAACGAATAAAGAGTAAAACGAATTGGATCCAAATTATGGCCAAATCCGCCATGTTTGTTGACGAGTACACGCTCAAAGTTACTTCTTTAAAAAAAGAGTATTTCCGGTTGCCCCAAAAGCGCGCGTGTTTGAAATCTAATAATACCTGGTGATGGTAAATTATAACTAAGTTTATATGGCTTCGCTTTGGTAGAAATCTACGCTGCAGAATATTTGCCACCAGTTGTTATTATCGTGACGGAAGTTTAGCCTGTCACCGAATCGTCAAGACTGATAGATTTTCTGTACGTCTCCAAAAAGACTCACTCTGTCACTAGAATTTCCAGTATTGGAATTCGATAGAACTTCCTAAGCTTTCTGTGCTTTTTTATTTTTACTAGTTTTAGTTTTACTGTGAGATTCAGACTGAGATGAGATTAGATCTAATTACTAATACTATAGTCATTCTAATAATACTTTAAACAGTGCTACTGAACACCAGTAGATCTAGACTGCAGTGCAGAGCTGTATGTTTTATCATTACACAATGCCGCGAAAAAGTATAGGGAGCTTTTGCTGTATTGTGGGCTGCCCCTGCACAGCGGGAAGGTGTAGAGGACTGTCATTCCATCGTTTACCAAGAAAAGGGGGGAAAAGTGAACAAGATGCGTGGAGAAAGGCTTTGCTGCACAGCATCAGTCGTATTGACAGCAGTTTCAACCCCGAGAAAGCCCAGATCTGCTCCAGGCACTTCACGGATGAATGCTTCTCCAACGGTAATGGCTGTAGAGCTAGAAGTGATATATATATATATTGTAATTAAATTTTAACCATTCGTCGTTTTAGTTTTACTAGTTTAGTTTACTAGTTTAATTAATACGAAAATGTTTGAGTTTTGTTTTGAATAAAGACTCGATTGCCAGTGTTTATCAATCAACTCAGAGGGTGCCACAAGTTATCTGTAGCGTGTGCACACACATGCACACCCACGTACACACACACACACTGACACAGTCATGAATAGATAGAGCTAGTACAGCTACACACACACAGTGACACACACACACACACACACACACAGAGTCATGAGTAGATCTATTTTACTAGATCTGTATACATGTGCTTTTGCCAATTACTGAGTTAGTCACTTAGTGCCTGTGCTTGTGATTATAAATGCATCAGTTAGATGAAATGAGACCAGAACAAGGCAGAACTTTACTGACATTCACAGAAACTGATTGGAATTTTCTGCTGCTGTGCAGGCCCATCAGGAAAGCGCAGAAAACTGATTTTGGGGAGCCTGCCAACACGGTGGATGCCATCCAAGTCAATAGAAACACCCAAAACAACCAGAAGTGAACCAGTAGGTATTATACCAGGGGTCACAAATGCACAGGAAAAAAAAATGCATTATTTATATATATCATTATAATGATATTACTCATTAGTAACAATAATGGATTTCTCTATGTCACATGTGGTATTTCTCTAATTTGGAGCCCACTAGAGAACAAAGAATCAGAGCAAAGCATAGTCAAAACAATATTGAAACTAACTTGTGTGTACACATACACAACCCTCTCTACCAGAGGTTTGTAGTTGTATGATTGTAAATGTAAAGTAATGCAGTCAGTTTATGCATTGTTTGGAATTTGACTTAATCCTAGGATGTATCATGAAACATATCTCGCAAAGCTAGTAATCTTAAACTTCAGACGGTTCAGCTATATTTAAATTAATTAACCCCTTCACTGCCCCAGCCTATATTTTTAGTGTAAAATTTCCAGGCTGAAAGATGCACAGACGCGCCTGCAAACAGTATGTTTTCCAGTCCTGTACTAATTACTATAACATCTATTTTGAACGCTGTGCGTTTTGATGAAAATCCTTTCACATGCATAGTGCGAAAAAGAAGACAAACGGGCGGAAGGGTTTCAAATTTTGCACTGTTAATATTATGGGTCATTTTTAAAAGACGTCATGGCAGTGAAGAGGTTAATTAATAATTTAGCTCTTGCAGGAGAAAAAAAAAAGGGGGCAACAACTTTAAAATACAAAACAAAAATGGTCACAACTTTCCTCTCTGTTTCCAGTCCTACAGAGCACCACCAGTGGAACCTAAACGTGTGTGCTACTACAACTTTAAAGAGATCCAGAAAGACATTGACAAGGTGCAAGCTCCGTGGTGTGTCACTCAGAATACGTCCAGCTGCATTCAGCTGGCAGTCATCTCACAAAATTATGTCAAGCTGGGAGTTAGCCTTCACAGCGAGACTGACATGCAAGCGTTTGTTACATTTTACGGGATGAAGGCCGCTCACTTGACCACCAACCTGGAATCCAAAAAACTGGTGAAATTTCTCAGGGAGCTGCAGGAAATGACAGCCTGTGCAGGCGTGACTGCCACCCACCTGCAGGATTATGCCAGCCTGCCAGACGGCACCAAGAAATACTTCAGGCATGTCTTGTACCACTTCTCCGATGAGCCGCTCTGTCACACGTCCTGCGTGAGGTCCACCTCCTGCAGACTCCTGCTGGACACTTCTGATTCACCAACAGCGGTCTGCAAGGACTGTCGTCAGGTGGAAAGAATGTTGTCTGCAAGACACCACGGGCGAAGCTCCAGGGCCCTCGGCACCATCAAAACGAATGACCCACTTTTTGGTGTGCCCACGCTGCAGCTGAAAGAGGCCTTCAAAAAGGCCAGGTACGGCCAGAGGCAGGCAGAGAAACAGCTGGAAGCTCTCAAAGAAAAGCTGAAACACCTGCAGCCGCAAGGGGGTGACCAGGTGTGCAACAGCTTAGAAGCTACTGACACCCCTTCAGTGGAGACACAGAAGAATTTAAAAGCTACTGACACCCCTCCACTGGAGACACAGAACAGCGTCAAATCATCCGACACTCCTTCGGCAGAGATGCCGAACAGCGTCAAATCATCCGACACTCCTTCGGCAGAGATGCAGAACAATTTAAAAGCAACTGACACCCCTTCAGTGGAGATGCAAGCATTGAACACCCCTTCAGTGGAGTTTCTGCAAATGAAAGCATTTTGCATCGCTTCAGTGGAGATAAACTCATCAGACATTCCTTCAGTGGAGATGCACAGTGATATAAAACCGTTTGACAACCCTTCAGTGGAGATGCTCAGTGAAATAAAACCATTTGACACCTCTTCAGTGGAGATACACAGTGATATAAAACCATTTGACACCCCTGCAGTAGAGATACACAATGATTTAAAACCATTTGTCACCCCTGCAGTAGAGATACACAGAGATATAAAACCATTTGACACCACTTCAGTAGAGATGCATGGTGATTCAAAGGTATTTGACACCCCTTCAGTGGAAATAAAACCATTTGACACCCCGTCAATGGAGATGCACAGTGAAATAAAACCATTTGACACTTCAGTAGAGATGCACAACAGTTTCAAAGCAGTTGGCACCCCTTCAGTCGAAGATGTCAAAACTGACATAAAACTAGAGTACGAAGAAGTCTGTCAGTGTCAGAGACCCTCTGTGTAATTGCTGTGGGCAGAGGAGCAGAAGATTTCCATGCTGCCTCCAAGACAATGGCTAAAGTTGTGACAAGTTGTACTAAGAGTAAGACTGCCTGGATCCTCAACACTTGACTTTGTCATGGGAATTGTCACCTGATTAGTGGAATTCTGCTATTTTAAAGCTAAATTGCTATGATTCTCTGCTAAAACATAAATTAAACAAACTTGTGGGGGGGGGGGGGGGGGGGCACATGCCCTGGCCAAACAGTTGCATTTAGTCTTAGACTGGTGACAGGGCAGTCGATAACTGATCATTTTACAAACACTTAAAAGATTTAAAAGAATGCTTATTGATTATGACACAGACTTGGGGGGTAATCCCCTGCATCAAGCTACAAAATGACATGTAAACAACAGTTACATTAAGCATGGGAATTTAGTGGAATTCTGCTATTTAAAGCTAAATTGCTAAGAATAAGATGCTCTGCTAAAACAAATTTTAAAAATCTTCCTTCCACTGAAATAAAAATCCATGGGGGGCGGGGGCACATGCAGATTGTGTGTCTGGGTCATAAATAAATCAGTTCAGTTACACAGAGGGTCCTATAGATTCCTTTTAAGATATTTACAAGTCTTTCACTCTGAAACAGAACGAGGCCCAGAGTGCGTATGCAGAATCAACTGCCAAGGGAGTTAATTAGCACTCGAAATACGTAACACAAAGACCTAAGTCACCTACAGTAACTCTGGTGGAGTTTATGTACCTTGTATTTACACACATGCCAGGTGAGAGTTACTGCAGACGACTTGGGTCTTTGTTGTTGTCCTTGTGTTACATATTTCAAGTGCTAATTAACTCTCTTGTGTGTTTCACTCTGGCCAGAAAAAAATTTGATTTTGACTTACTCTCAACTGCATTGCAGATTTATGCTTCCTTGCACTCTCACTAATTTTGTAACTTAACAAGTGATACTTGTCACATGAAATAGGATGTCTGGATTTGATGCTGTAAGTCACCAATCAGTGAAAATACTAATAGAGTAGCAGCGAATGACTGCAATTTGCACTAGAGAAGAAGAAGAAAGGGGTTTGTCATTATTTTTAATTTAACTTTTATAGTACAAACGACAATGTGTTCTTTAAATGTATGGACCAAATATGGCTAAACCTTGGCAGTAACATCCCCACTAGTTTCAGAAACTTTCAGTGACTGCCAGATGACATTGAAGGGAAGAGAAATATTATTAGACATGGTCATGGTGAGATCAACCCATTGGAGCGGAGATGACAATGTTTGGAATGAAAGATTCTTCTGAAATATGTATCTGTGCAGGTTGCTTCTGCCTCAGAATCCTATATAATGCTATTATTTGTATTAACAGAATAAACAAAAACCTAAATGTGTTTTATTTTATCATTGCCACATTAGTTTTGTGTATGTGTGTGTGTGTGTGTGTGTGTGTGTGTGTTCTGTTTTGCTTTTTGCTCCAGTTACTGTTATATATTTATGTACACCTCCCGCCCCCGCCCCTCACCCCCTGTGAGTGAGTGTGTGTGTTGTTCTGTTTTGTTTTCCTTCTTGCTCCAGTTACTGTTATATATTTATGTACACCCCCCGCCTCTCTCTCTCTCTCTCTCTCTCTCTCTCTCTCTCTCTCTCTCTCTCTCTCTCTCTCTCTCTCTCTCTCTCTCTCTCTCTCTCTCTCACTCACATGCAAACACACATGCACACACAGACATTGTCACTCAGAAAACCATTTTTCTTATAAATCAGTCAGATGAGTCATTTAAAAACAAAATCCTTAATAAGATGTTTTAAATACAGTTTATTATATAATATTAAAAACAAAATTCAAACTGGCAGACAAAGCCTTCAACTGCAGCTTCAACAAGATAAAACGGTGAGCATATATAATGTAATGATTTTTCTGAAGTTTTTCTCCGATTTGAAAGTGCTAAAAACTACATACACATGCACGCACGCGAGCACACACACACACACACTGAAGAAAAAGGACAGAACATGGAATATCAGCAGTGAACTTACAACAGGTGGATATATATATATATGTTAACTTTAGGAATTTCTTCTTCCTCTTTGGAGGGGGCAACCAACTTCCACTGAGGAAACAAACTGCTCGGGACTAGATTATGCTGCACTTTTGGGGGGTCTGCAGTCATATAAAGTGGTATGAGAAAATGCAAAATATAGACAAATGAATATAAAATCAGCGGAGCATCATCTTTCGTTGTTGTTTTGTTTTTATTTGTTAAAGAGGAGGAGCGGTGGAGACTGAACGGCTGAGTTTACTGTTTAATCATTGGGGTGTGGGGGGTTGCCATTGACTAGGAGAATAAGGAGGTCAAGTGTGTGCCAAACACTAAACGAAAGTTTAAGCAACAAAATGTGGGCTGGCCAAGACTACTATTACAGCACTAATAATTACTTCTTTTGAAGAGTACTTCCGGCTTATGGCAGACAGCATGTTCGGCTGGAAAGTTCTCAGGCTTTACGGTAAAACTAAAAGTGAAAGAGAGTGAATCACAGTGAAATGCTGCAGGCTCTAACCGTGATGAAACTTTTTTTCCTAGTTTAGCGTCGGAAAATCGGGGATATACTTTACGTGCAAATTACACATTGCTTTTCAATTTATGCCGGGAGGTCACTTTTTTTCATTTTCACAACAGTACCTTCACGATATAATACCAAACCCTAGCCCTAACCTCCCTACAGGTATGAATTGAAAAGAAAAAATATTATATCCCGATTTTCCGACGCTAAACTAGGAAATAATGAAAAAGCAGACTTTGGCGTAGCACCTTTTCCATGTTATTGTTACTTTCTCCGCAGTATGTATTGTGTTGCCTTTCCCCCAGCCTGTGGCAAACGTAAACATTAAAAAAATTTATTAAAAAAATGGATGATTGTGGTTGGCTGCCTTAAAAAGCAGGAGTTATGAATTATGTATTTTATTTAACATTTCATTTCTACATGATGCATTCTTTGCTGTTAATTTTTGCGTGTGCTGCCCGTCCCAAATAAGCCTTATAATGGTTTCTGTGGACGTTAAGCACCATGTTTACTTACTTTGCATGTGTGTGTGTGTGTGTGTGTGTGTGTGTGTGTGTGTGTGACTGTGAGTGAGTGTGTGTGTGTGGACAGCCATGTACAGCTGTACATCAGTTGTGCTGTTTGAAAGGTAGGCACACTAGGATTTTCCACTATTATCATTGTTGTTAAAACTGTTAGTGTTACTTGCACAACTACTAGTACTACTACAGTATTAGTAGTAGCAATACCTTTTTTACTATTACAGTATTAGAATTTAGATTCAAGATTACCTGGGGAGAAAAGAAAAGAAAAAAAAGTATGATAAAACTTAGTATAATAATTAGTATTAGTACTGATAGTGATAATGGTAGTAGCAGTATTTCAGTGTTTGACTAGCATATAATATATATATTGTTGGAGCAAAATGTTTCTCATATATATATAATTGTAACAAATATAAGCCACCATCTTATGTAGCACACACTGACTGTATATTATTACTGTTGTCTCAGGGAAACTTCACATCTGTTTGAAAAACTGACCTTGCAATTGCATGCATGGACAATTCCTTACTTTTGCATAAAAAAGATCAAGATGAGCCTCATATCAAAACATTAGCACACGAAATTTCACATTATCGCAGTTAACCTGACAGTGACAGAGTGATAAAATGATAGAATGGGATCTTTGGATTTAAAAAGAAAAGAACAAGAAACAAAAAAAGAACAGTAACTGAAAAAGAGACAGAGAGGGAAAATATGTTCTTTGTTCATTACCATTTCTTTTAATTAATGATTTTTCTTTTAGTTTAGGACTCAGTATTAGGAGATTCTCAAGCCATGGTAATAGTAGCATAGGTATATTTCAGTGACATGAAGGGATCTATTTTATAAGTTAGATCTCTAGAAGAAAAAAAATCACTGTATTCAGCAATGTAAATAATATGACATAAATTTTTTACATCTGGCTGTTTTGCATCAGAGCTTAGGTTACAAGCATTTTTATGCACATATTTTTTTTAATAATAAGTAATAGATTATAAAATTTATGGCACCTCTGATTGGGGCCAGCAAAGTCTTAAACTACGAAAAGAGCCAGAACCTGATGTTTATAAACACTCTCCGCAGTAACTGTATCACACACACACAGCTCCATCCTACCTCTGTGACTGTCTTCAACTTTACACACCATCCCGTACTGTCCACTCTGCTTCTGATACTTTCAGCTGCCAGATTCCTCTCACCAGACTCTCAACTGTTGTTTACCGCACCTTTTCTGTCTTCAGTCCATCAACATGGAATGACCTTCCCCTTCTTCTCTGACAGAAACTCTGTCTGGACTCATTCAAGTGTAACCTAAAAACATTTCTTTTCCCAGAACTATAGAGCTGCCATGTTTTCCATTTCATGTTGCTGTCTTCATCCATCCCAAGTCCGTTTGCTGCCCATTTTAAATTAAGCTTCGTGTAGTCAGTATACTTGAGCATGGGTGCTCACATGCATGTGTATGTGCATGCATGCATGCATGTGTGTGTGTGTTGGTGCATGTGTACATATTATATATATAATGCACTTAAAATAATCTCTACAGACAAGATTTTGCACTTTATAA
The DNA here is from genome assembly GCA_963584105.1 of Alviniconcha strummeri. NCBI lineage: Eukaryota > Metazoa > Mollusca > Gastropoda > Provannidae > Alviniconcha > Alviniconcha strummeri. The sequence continues at coordinate 2,992,137 of OY757552.1, forward strand.
GATATATTTATATATATATGTTCTGTATGTTATAAAATGCAAAATTGTGTCTGTAGAGACTATGTATTATATATTTATTTATTATTCTTCATTATTATGTTCGCGTTGAGCAGGTCTGACATGGTGTCAGCTGAAGGGAGTCTTCAAGCAGAGTGTGGTGGCCCAGACCTGTCAACCAAGAAGACCTCTTCTCCCCAATGCTGGTTTTTACGGTACACAAGCATCAAACGCCTTTGACGGCACCCCAGCAGCCTCCGGGCCAGCACCATTCCCTGATGAACAACAACAACAACAGCTGGAGCTGATGCAGAAAGGAATTGGTCGATATCAAGGTACTAGTTTGTCATTAATGTGTAAGTTCTGTAACTGATTGTTCAGGCCAAGATTTCTTTGATTTTTTTTGTGTGTGTGTGTGTGTGTGAGAGAGAGAGAGATGCGTGTGCATGAGAGAGAGACAGTGTGTGTGTGTGGGGGGGGGGGGGGGGGGCAGAGTGGGTGCATGTGTGTGGGTGTCATTGTGTGTGTGTGCAGGTTTCATTTTTGTTGTTACACCCCTGTAATGAAGTTGGGAAGGGGAGGGTTATACTGGAATCACTGTGTCTGTCTGCCTGTCTGTGCATGATGGTCAATGCAATTGTGTATGTGCGCTTGCACTGGTATGTATGTGTGTGTGTTGAGTGAAGTTCATGTTGCCATAATTACTCTAGGTTTGTGTGCGTGTGTGTGTGTGTTTCTTTTTTCTGTTTTTTTAAATATATTTATAACTCTGTATATATATATATATTTCTACATTTTACTGCTATGTATAGTTGCACCTTTGAGAAAGGTTGGTGACAGGGGTCATTTGTGCTTTATTGGTAGGAGTGTCCTTTGGTAGGTTTTAGCTTGTGAGAGCTTACATGTATGCACTGTGTGTATCTGGCACTGTGAATATATCACATAGGTTTTGTGTGAAAGATTCTGTGCGCTATATATAATATACATTTTCATTTTCATTCCTATCTTCGGAACCTTTTAATTTTGTTTTTCATATTGTAACAAATATAAGCCATTGTGCACTACATAAATTTTCATTTTCATTCATATCTTCTGAACCTTTTTACTTTTGTTTTTGATATTGTAACAAATATAAGCCACCATCTTATGTAGCTCACACGTACACTGACTGTATGAGTATATATTACAGTTGTCTCAGGAAAACTACACATCTGTTTTGAAAAACTGACCTTGCATGCACAATTCCTTAAACAGTTCATTGTCGTTGTCTTGTTCGTTGTTTTGCATGGATCTCACTTTCACAAACAGGAGAGCAGGATTTCAAACTGCTGCTGAAACCAGACCAGCCAGAGGACGCCAGAATCCTGCGTGTAGCCATCATCGGTCTGCCCAACAGTGGCAAGTCCACGCTCACCAACAGCCTCATGGGATGGAGGGTAGGGTTCTTGTTGCACACTCATTTGAACCGGTAGGGTTCTTGTTGGACTCATTTTGGACTAGTATGGTTCTTGTTGGACTCAGTTTGGACTGGCAGGGTTCTTGTTGGACTCAGTTTGGACTGGTAGGGTTCTTGTTGGACTCAGTTTGGACCGGTAGGGTTCTTGTTGCACTCATTTGGACTGGTAGGGGTCTCGTTGGACTGGTAGGATTCTTGTTGGACACAGTTTGGACCAGTAGGATTCTTATTGGACTGGTACAGTTCTCGTTGGACTCAGTTTGGACTGGTGGGGTTCTTGTTGGATTCAGTTTGGACCGTAGGATTCTTGTTGGACTCAGTTTGGTCAGGTAGGGTTCTCGTTGGACTCAGTTTGGACTGGTAGGGTTCTCATTGGATTTAGTTTGGACCGTAGGGTTATTGGTGGACTCATTTTGGACTGGTATGGTTCTTGTTGGATTCAGTTTGGACCAGTAGGGTTCCTGTTGGACTCAGTTTGGACCGGTAGGATTCTTGTTGGACTGGTAGAGTTCTTGTTGGACGCAGTTTGGACTGGTAGGATTCTTGTTGGACTGTTTGGACCAGTAGGATTCTCGTTGGATTCAGTTTGGACAGTAGGATTCTTGTTGGATTTAGTTTGGTCATGTAGGGTTCTTGTTGGACTCGGTTTGGGCTGGTAGGGTTCTCATTGGATTCAGTTTGGACCGTAGGGTTCTTGGTGGACTCGTTTTGGACTGGTAGGGTTCTTGTTGGATTCAGTATGGACCAGTAGGGTTCCTATTGGACTCAGTTTGGACTGGTAGGGTTCTTGTTGGACTTGGTTTGGACTGAGGGGAGAAATCTGAAGACAGTTTGGACTGTTTTGGATGAGGTTCAAGTATACCCATAGCAGAACTGTAACTGAGTGTCTGGTGATGTTCAAGTTCAATATAGCTTTACGTCCACAGAGACCATAACGACTATTAGGGACAGGGAGCCCAGGACGGCCACCTCAACTTGCCCACAGCTCTTGAGCTCTGACCTGGTTATCAAAAGTTCAGTCTGTTTATAGATATCTCCTGCTTCAAACCACCATATTCAGATCCAGGTTTGGGGAGTCGCTTCCCCTTCCCTTTTACCCACAATGTGTTTACACTGATTTTGCAGTAGTTTCTTTTTCCCAGCTTTCAGGTTTAAACTTTATTGGTTTTCGTCAGTTTTGTTCCCAACAACCTGAAACTGAACAAGTCCAGAGTGATCATGCAGAATCAACACTCAAGGGAGTTAATTAGTGCTCGAAAGATCCTTTTGGAGGGTGTACCTTTGGTGGAGTTTATTTGCCTTGTATTTACTCACATGCCAGGTGAGTTACCATGGGCAACTCAGGTCTTTGTTGTTGTGTTTGTGTGACGTATTTCAAGTGCTAATTATCTCCCCGATGTGTTGATTTTGTTCCCAACATCATATGCATAGCTATCTCAGAACACTGAGTGCGAGTCAACTTTCAGATTTTTGTTTATAAAAAAAATATATATATAAAAAAAAAAGGAGAAAAAAAAAAGTTATAATAATATATATATGTGTATATATATATAGAGAGAGAGAGAATTGTAGAATGTAACAGTTGAATATTTTTTGGGGGGTGTTTTTGTTGCAGGTGTCCTCCATATCAAAGAAAGTTCATACAACAAGGAAAAACACTACAGGCATTTTGACTCATGACAAAACACAAATTGTAAGTCTCTCTCTTGCTCCTGATTTGATTGGAAAGTTGTGTGAGTGTGCATGTGTGAGTGAGTGAGTGTGTGTGTGAAGGTATCGGTTCTTCAACAGAGCTATTATTAGTATTAATGGTGCCCTCTGTTATGCCTGGAGTGTTTCAGAATACAGCTTTGTGTGCTTTTCCTACTGCCAGGAAATTATAAGCTGCCCTTGCCTTCCTGCTTCATCCAGTCAGTTTACTGTTTTACAGTCTCTTTAAAACATAAAGTGGCATGCGTCATCGACAGTGAATCAGACAGTCACTGGCAATTTTGTTAATCTTTTCTTTTGCTTTGACAATGACATAGCTTTGACAGTGGACTGGGTGTCATGTGCCAAGTAACTAGTGAAGTGACAATGACACAGCTTTGACAGTGGACTGGGTGTCATGTGCCAAGTAACTAGTGAAGTGAGGATGGTCCTGGCTGGGTTCAGTGACAGTGTAGTAATCATGAGTGTCAAGTGTCAATTTTTTTTTTTTTCTTTTTTTTTTCAGTCTTAGCTTGGGGGGGGGGGGGGGGGGGGTTAACATTGTTTTCATTTGATTTATGTGACAAAATAGTAAATGCACCATAAGTCACAGTTAAGCACTCATAGACAGCTGCAAGGCATAACACACATGCACGCACACACACATACACACACACACAAATAAACAAAAGAAAAAATAAGAAAAAATTAAAACATCAAACCCAAAAAGCAAATAACATACACCTGTATCCCTCCCCCAACCCTAAACCAGAGTGTCAGGTATTTACCCTAGTTAGTGAAGTGAGGATGGTCCAGGCTGGGTGGCTTTAGTGACGGTGTAGTCATTATGGGTGTCAAGTATCGGCTAACTAGTGAAGTGAGGATGGTCCTTGCTGGGTGGTTAGTGACAGTGTAGTAATCATGGGTGGTTAATGATGGTGTAGTAATCATGGGTGGCTGGGAGGTTAGTGACGGTGTAGTAATCATGGGTGGCTGGGTGGTTAGTGACGGTGTAGTATTCATGGGTGGTTAGTGATGGTGTAGTAATCATGGGTGTCAAGTATCGGGTAACTAGTGAAGTGAGGAGGGTCCTTGCTGGGTGGTTAGTGATGGTGTAGTCATCATTCTTGTGTTTCAGGTTTTCTTAGACACTCCAGGCATTCTGCATCCAACCTCAAGAAAGCGGTAAGTTTCATTTCCCTAAGACATGTGTGTAGACACTTACATGCAAGCGTCTGTTACACACGTAATGTGTAACAATTTGCAAGCATCATAATAGCTATGTAATGTCTAACTATTTGCGTGCATCTTAATAAATAAGTAATGTGTAACTATTTGCAAGCATCTTAATAGATACATAGGTGTAACAAATTGTAAGCATATCGGGGAAACGAGTTCACATGCAACTCATCTGGAAACGCTCATCCAGTCATCTCAGTTCGCTGATCTATTGTGGACCAATCCCTGGCCGGAAACTGTAAAAGAGTGGAATTACACACACAAGCTGGTCTCTGCTTAAAGGATTTACAGGCAGAGACCTTCCCATAGCTCTTGCATGTCACTGTCACAAAGACCTCTCCTCGTGCCGCTGTAGGCTGATTCTTGGCCTGAAACAGTAAAGGGGTGGAATTGATACCCACGAGCTGATCTCCACTTTAAACAAAATGTGTGGGGAGGGAAGGATTTGTTGAATTTCCTTATTGTCCTTGTGTGGCACTGCCACAGAATTCTCCTCAGACTTCTGCCTTGCGGCTGCAGAGAAAAAATCTGAAAAGAGAAGGGACCTGGTATAGACAATTTTTGGTGAAATACAAATCGTTTGGTTTATGGGTAACTTCACACTCGTTTCTTGGTAAAATAAAAGCCGTGTGGTTTATGGATAACTTCAATATACTCATTTCTTGGTAAAACAATATCTGTCTTGGTAACTTCAGCCAGTGTACTCACTGTTTTAGTGTAAATTTCTGTTGCTGCTTGAAACAGGTAGTTACGCAGCATTACTGCCTTGTTTTGTCCTGTTTTAACCCCTTGACTTCTGGGGGACTTTTGGAGATTTAAAAAATGTATATGATTTATATCATTAGAGGTAAGTTATCCCATTTACTGATTTAGAAACAATCTAGAAATATGATTCTCAATTAAGAGAGACAGCTGGTTGAGAAAAAGGGCATGCTTTGCTTTTGAGATTTTGTTGTTGTTTGTTTTTTATCTCAGGTAACATTGGTAAGTACTATGTACATAGCAGGCAGTTGAGGGGTTAATGGAAATGTTAAGATTATTGGTGTGTTTTTGCTGCCATTTATTTGTGTGTTTCAAAATAATAGGTTCTCTGTTTCTGTCTCTCACTCTCTGTCTCTGTCTGTCTGTCTGTCTGTCTGTCTGTCTGTCTGTCTGTCTGTCTGTCTGTCTGTCTCTCTCTCTCTCTCTCTCTCTCTCTCTCTCTCTCTCTCTCTCTCTCTCTCTCTCTCTCTCTCCCTCCCTCCCCACCTCTGTGTGTGTGTTTCTCTCTGTCTTGTTGGTATTGATGTTGTTCCCACAGAGGTGATGAGTTTTTGTACTGAATATTGTATATGGCCTCAGACACTGATGAATGTTTGCATTGCATACTGTGTCCGACCACAGACACAACTTGGACAAGAGTCTGGTCATTGACCCGGAGAGGAGTCTTCATCATGCGGATCTGGGTGAGTCTCTATGCCTCTGTGTTGCCACTGAGGACCAGGATGCCTTGTCACTTAATGATGATTATAATGAATAAAAAACAAACAAAAAAACATTTCTAATGTGCTGTATCTCTCTGTGATATGTACAGTGTGTGTACTGATGGACATGTTAGTTAATTGTGTGTATACTGGTGGACATGTCTGTTGACAGTGTGTGTTCTGGTGGACATGTCTGTTGACAGTGTGTGCTGGTGGACATGTCTGTTGACAGTGTGTGTGCTGGTGGATGTGTCTGTTGACAGTGTGTGTGCTGGTGGACATGTCTGTTGATAGTGTGTGTGCTGGTGGACATGTCTGTTGACAGTGTGTGTGCTGGTGGACATGTCTGTTGACAGTGTGTGTGCTGGTGGATGTGTCTTTTGAAAGCGTGTGTGCTGGTGGACATGTCTGATGACAGTGTGTGTGCTGGTGGACATGTCTGTTGACAGTGTGTGTGCTGGTGGATGTGTCTTTTGAAAGCATGTGTGCTGGTGGACATGTCTGATGACAGTGTGTGTGCTGGTGGACGTGTCTGTTGACAGTGTGTGTGCTGGTGGACATGTCTGTTGACAGTGTGTGTGCTGGTGGATGTGTCTGTTGACTGTGTGCTGGTGGATGTGTCTGTTGACAGTGTGTGTGCTGGTGCACGTGTCTGTTGACCGTGTGTGTGCTGGTGGACGTGTCTGTTGATAGTGTGTGTGCTGGTGGACGTGGCCAACAAGTGGACAAGGAATGAGCTGGACCCACTCCTACTACAGGTGCTGCACCTGCACAAAGACAAGCCAGCTGTCCTTGTTCTCAACAAAGTAAGTAAGCTGGCCTCATCCTCAGCAAAGTAAACTATCACGCTGCATCTTCACCCCCACCAGCCAGCTGTCCTCATCTCTGACAGTGGCCATGTGCTTGTCGATATTGTCCCTGTGCTTGTTTGCATTGCCCCTGTGCTAGTTTGCATTCCCCTGTAGCTGTCTGTATTGCCCGTAGAGTTGTCTGTATCCTCCCCCCACCCCATAGTTGTCTGTATAAAGTGTATTGCCCTAGGAGTTGTCTGTATTGCCCCGAGAGTTGCCTGCATTGACCATGTACTTGTCTGTATTGCCTCTGTGCTTGTCTGCATTGCCCCTGTGCTTGTCTGTATTGCCCCTGTGCTTGTCTGTATTGCCCCTGTGCTTGTCTGTATTGCCCCTGGGAGTTGTCTGCATTGCCCCTGTGCTTGTCTGCATTACCCCTGGGAGTGCACTGTGCTTGTCTGCATTGCCTTGTGCTTGTCTGCATTGCTCCACTACTTGTCTGCATTGCCTCATGCTTATTTGCATTGCCCCTGTGCTTGTCTGCATTGCCCCTGTGCTTGTCTGCATTGCCTTGTGTTTGTCTGCATTGCTCCACTACTTGTATGCATTTCCTCACATGGTGCAGATCATCCCAGGCACATCCTGACTTCAATAGCTGTAGACAGACCTAACATTGCCAAATTACCCAGTCGACTCCTATGGTTGGTTGATCTTATGGTCTTGTCCCATTCCAGAGGTTGATATGCTGTAGCTGATATTTCATGTGGCTGTCGTCATCACTACAGAGGTTTGTTCTGTTGGTTAGGTGGACTTGCCGAGGTCCAAGCAGATGCTGTAGTTGATATTTCGTGTGGCAGTCATTGTCACTATGGAAGTTAGTTCTGTTGATTAATATGTATTATGTGAGTGCTCAGGGTGTTGATGAGCATGCGATAAATGTACATTATTATTATTATTATTGATTAGGTGGACTTGCATATGGTCCAATAGATGCTGTAGTTGATATTTCACATGGCTGTCAACGTCACTCTATAGCAGTTGGCTCTGTTGATCAGGTGGACTTGCTGAGGTCTAAGCAGATGCTGCTGCAGACCATGCGCTCACTGACACAAGGTGTCGTTGACGGTCGTCCTATAGGGGTCACCACAAAAAGGACAAGTGACCAACGGAAACAGCTGGACTTCACCGCCATGTTTGATGCTATGGAATCTACGGCCCAACAGCAGAAGTCGAGCACAGGTACCGAACAACCTTGATGAAGTAGTGTTTTGTGTTGGTTTGGTCTGTTTTCAGTAGCAGTGAGCAGCTGCTGAACAACAGTTTGGTTTGTTTAAATTATAGTGTATGTGTGCTTTTGTGTGTGAGTGTGTGTGTGCTTTTGTGTGTGTGTGTGTGTGCGTGCGTGCGTGTGTGTGTGCATGTGTGTGTTTCTCAGCATAACACTGCTTGTAATGGTGTTCCAGTCCGTGACCCCAATAGTAATAATAATAGCGGTCATTTCTATAGCACCGTATCTCACACAGCAAGGGGGAGCACACTGCACATTACAAGATCAGCAGTATTGTATACGTTAAAACCTCAACAATGAGAAATTATATAGTCATAATATTGTATTCCTCGCACACCACATCCACACATCACACCCACGTGTGTGTGCCTCCACCCACCCACACACCCACACACACACACACCACATACGCACACACACACACACACACACACAGAGGTGCACAGAAGACAAAATTTGAAATCGCAGATCACTTGTGGTATTGTTTCTAGAATAGATGGTAGTTTTTAACACAGTTTTGAAAGAATTAAACGTTGTTGTTGTTTTTTCCAGACTCATGCCAGGAAGAAAGACCATCAACAGAAAGCCCACAGAGCACACACTTAGAAGAATCCAAAGATTTGGCATCTCCGGGGCAGACGTCATCATCAGAGGTGGAAGCGTGGACTTCATATTTTCAGCGGATGCAACAGGCACGTCGAGCGGTGCAAGGCATGAAGGGCTGGCCGCATTTCAAACGCGTCTTCATGGTGTCAGCGTTGTCTGCGGATGGGGTGGCCGACATGAAGGTAAAGCAACGATGGATGCTTCCACACAGATGTTTTCACTCAGTAACTCCGCTCTTGTTGCTAAAGCACTCTTTTGTTGAGTTTTCTAGAATCAACACACAAGTGAGTTAATTAGTGCTCCAAATTCATCACACAAGTACAACAGCAAAGACTCGAGTCGCCTATGGTATCACCTGGCGTAGGTGTAAATACGAGGTACATAAACTCCCACCAGTTTAACAGGATGTACCTCTGGTGGAGTTTATGTTCCTTGTATTTACACGCATGCCAGGTGAGAGTTGACTTAGGTGACTCAGGTCTTTGTTGTTGTATTTGTGTTATGTATTTCGAGTGGTAAAAGCTGGCCTCATCCTCAACAAAGTAAGTAAGCTGACCTCATTCTCAGCAAAGTAAGTAAGCTGGCCTCATCCTCGACAAAGTAAGTTGGCCTCATCCTCACCAAAGTAAGTAAGCTGGCCTCATCCTCGACAAAGTAAGTTGGCCTCATCCTCAACAAAGTAAGTAAGCTGACCTCATCCTCAGAAAAGTAAGTAAGCTGACCTCATCTTCAACAAAGTAAGTAAGCTGGCCTCATCCTCAACAAAGTAAGTAAGCTGACCTCATCTTCAACAAAGTAAGTAAGCTGGCCTCATCCTCAACAAAGTAAGTAAGCTGGCCTCATCCTCAACAAAGTAAGTAAGCTGACCTCATCCTCAACAAAGTAAGTAAGCTGACCTCATCCTCAACAAAGTGTGTTGATTGCGCACGAGCACGCTGGGAATCGTTCTGTTTCAGATTTGTTTAGTTTTCTAGAATTTGTATGTTATTATCTGTGCACTGTGCTACAAGCAGGGCCTGTACAAGTCCTGAAATTTGACACAATAAGTTTCAGGCTTGGAAATGTTCTCTGCAAGTCTGAAGTTTTGCTAATCATGGAAAAGACCAGGAATTTGCAATAAGTCATGAGGAAATCTCTGTGTGTGTTAATCCTTTTTCTGATGCACCCAAACTATGTCTTTGTTCAGGAGTGTCGTCTTTTTGTGTTTGTGAGTGTGTAGGACTACTTGCAGTGTGTTTGTGTGTATGTAGGACTACTTGCTGTGTGTGTGTGTGTGTAGGACTACTTGCTCTGTGTGTGTGTGTGTGGGGGGGGGGGGGGTAGGACTGCTTGCTCTGTGTGTGTGTGTGCGTATGTGTAGGAGTACATGCTCTGTGTGTGTGTGTGTAGAACTACTTGCTGTGTGTGTGTGTTTAGGACTACTTGCTCTGTGTGTGTGTGTGTGTGTGTGTGTGTTTGTAGAACTACTTGCTGTGTGTGTGTAGGACTACTTGCTGTGTGTGTGTGTTTAGGACTACTTGCTGTGTGTGTGTAGGACTACTTGCTCTGTGTGTGTAGGACTACTTGCTGTGTGTGTGTAGGACTACTTGCTGTGTGTGTGTGTTTAGGACTACTTGCTCTGTGTGTGTGTTTGTAGGACTACTTGCTGTGTGTGTGTAGAACTACTTGCTGTGTGTGTTTAGGACTACTTGCTCTGTGTGTGTGTGTAGGACTACTTGCTGTGTGTGTATGTTTAGGACTACTTGCTGTGTGTGTGTAGGACTACTTGCTCTGTGTGTGTGTAGTACTACTTGCTGTGTGTGTGTAGAACTACTTGGTGTGTGTGTGTAGGACTACTTGCTGTGTGTGTGTAGGACTACTTGCTGTGTGTGTGTAGGACTACTTGCTACAGTCAGCCAAGCCGGGTGACTGGGAGTACCACAGCAGCCTGGTGACCTCACAGAGTCCCCAAGAGCTGGTGCTGATGTGTGTCCGGGAAAAGCTGCTGGAGCACCTCAAACAGGAAATACCCTACAACCTGACCTTGGTGAGCACCTGGTGTCCATTGTGATGACATGGCAATGGTGAGCACCTGGTGACCATTGTGATGACATGGCGATGGTGAGCACCTGGTTTCCATTGTGATGACATGGCGATGGTGAGCACCTGGTGACCATTGTGATGACATGGCCATGGTGAGCACCTGGTGACCATTGTGATGGAATGGCCATGGTGAGCACCCAGTGACCACTGTGATGGCATGGTCATGGTGAGCACCCAGTGACCATTGTGGTGACGTAGCCATGGTAAGCACCTGGTGAACAAGGTGATGGCATGCCCATGGTGAGCACCCAGTGAGCATGGTGATGGCATGGCCATGGTGAGCACCTGGTGAACATGGTGATGGTCATGGTGAGCACCCAGTGAGCATGGTGATGGCATGGCCGTGGTGAGCACCTGGTGAACATGGTGATGGCCATGGTGAGCACCCAGTGAGCATGGTGATGGCATGGCCATGGTGAGCACCTGGTGAATATGGTGATGGCATGGTCATGGTGAGCACCCAGTGAGCATGGTGATGGCATGGCCATGGTGAATACCTGGTGAACATTGTGATGAGATGGCCATGGTGAGCACCCAGTGACCATTGTGACTGCATTGCCATGGTGAACAGCTGGTGAACATTGTGGTGACAGGGCCATGGTGAGCACCCAGTGAGCATGGTGATGGCATAGCCATGGTGAACACCTGGTGAATACTGTGATGACATGGCCATGGTGAACACCTGGGGAACAGTTTGTTATGATTACAGTTTGGATCTGATCTTTTTTAACCTGTGCTAGTTTTAATAAGCAGATATTTTTAGCATGCATTGTGTGTGGACAAAATGTGTTTTGCCCTGATGTGATAATTATCTTTGACTGGGCATTAAAAAAACAGCTATCAGTCTATAGATTCCACTGTATTTTCAAACGGCATCTGTTTTACCCACCGCCATGGTTACTGCCATCCTCAGGACCCAGTTTTGTGTTGGCAGGACATCGTGATGTGGGAGGTCGATGAGGATGGCATGTTCAACATCATCATCAACGTCAACACGCAGAACAGTCGACAAGTGGTAAGATGTACAGAGCACTTTTTCAGCACAGAACAGTAATAATAACAATGGATATTTCTGGTACCTCATCGCAGATGAGTCCAAGGTGCTTACAAAGAAAGGATTAAGGGTAGGGGTGGGATGACATACTAAAAAGGATTACGGTTGGGGTGTGGGGAGGGAATGACATACTAAAAAGGATTAAGGGAGGGGTGTGGGGAGGGAATGACATACTACAAAGGATTAAGGGAGGGGTGTGGGGAGGGAATGACATACTAAAAAGGATTAAGGGAGGGGTGTGGGGAGGGAATGGCATACTAAAAAGGATTAAGGGAGGGGTGTGAGGAGGGAATGACATACTAAAAAGGATTAAGGGAGGGGTGTGGGGAGGGAATGGCATACTAAATAGGATCAAAGTAGGGGTGTGGGGAGGGAATGACATACTAAAAAGGATTATGGTAGGGGTGTGGGGAGGGATTGACATACTAAAAAGAATTAAGGTTGGGGTGTGAGGAGGGAATGACATACTAAGTACACAGTTATATAACTACATTGCCAATCATGCTATACACAGGATTCGCACAGTCTCTGAAGGTCTTTGAAAACTTGGGGTAAGTAAGTTAGTAAATATGGTGTTTAACGTCCACAGAAACCATAAGGCTTATCAGGGATGGGAAGAATGGGGGGAAGGGGGTATGGAGGTGGGGGAAGAGGGAGGGAGAGTATATATACCTACTGCTACACTGTCACCACCAGAATGACATGCATTAAGATGGGCAGCAATGAGAGCCATTTTAATGTTCCATTAACTGTGAGGGACAAAGTCACAAGACAGTGTCCACAAACCACAACTTTTGAAGAAAAAGGAGAGCCGAAGCGGTATTGAACTGAGGTCCTTCCGCTTACCAGCCTACTGCCTTACCGCTAGCCAAACCGGCTCTCAAAATTTGGGGAAAAGGAGTTGTATGCTTTCATGTTGCTTTTCTGCACCATACTGTGGGCAACATGCTAGGTTTTGGCATTTGTGTACAGTTTGTGAATTTTGAAAGGATTTTTCTGGATGAACATTGACGCTGAGTCATTCAACACACTGTGGATTTACTGATGAATGACTTAGCGTGAATGTATACAGGGTGCATACAGAAAAATCCTTTCAAAATTCACAAACTGTGAATAACACATAAAAAAAGAAAATAACTGGTGGCAGTGAGGAAGCAGAAATTTGTAGAAGGGCATGGAGCAGGGATATCTTGGTGGTAGAATGCTGGACCTGTGATTGTACAGTTGGTTTGAGGAGCAGCAGAATTTTCTTCTCCAGGGTCAGCTTTCTGTGCTGACTCTTTTTTTAGGTACCTGTTCCACCTCCACGTTACCACAGTAGCACGTAAAAGATCCCAGTCATTCTGCCAAAAGTGCAGGTGGCAGGTTACCACTCAACATGCATGTGTATGTGGCTTCAAATAAAATGACTACACTTTACACCAGCGCTGTTGCCACAATGACAACATGCACTGTGTATGGCACATGTTCTTGTACACAGAACATGCACCAAGACGGCAGCAGTTTCACGTGGCTCCAGCCATGTAACAACCAAACAGTGCTGTAAGTACACTGCTTTGGTGGATACTCAAAAGCACGCTGTGTAAAGCTGCTGCCACTCATTCAGTCGTATGTGACTGAAGCGCAGTGGGTCTGTGTGGAAGCGGAGGGTAGTTGCCATTGTCAAGCACTTAGGGCTCTTCTCAAGATGAGGCACTCAACAAGTATTGATATAATAATAACAACAACGCAGAAATGTAGAAAGCAGGGACTACTCAAGACCATACAAACTGTAGTTATTTCAACAATTAATAGAATTCAAATAACAGAAGTCATTTCTTTAGAGCCATACCTCACAGACATCATTGCGGACCACCAGTGGACAACATGGTGGAAAGCTTGTGAGAACGTAACTGTGGGAGGTGGGGCTTAGCCATAAGAGCTCAGCTGTTTGGGGCTTGTCATGTCCTAAAGATTACTGTTGCTGAAAGAAGATCCAAACACATAACGGGTTCAAAAGAACGCTGTTTATTAGGACAAAGCGAAATGTGCGAATTTTCAGGGAAATCCCCTTTATCAAGCTACAAAACAACACTAAGACACCAAACAGTTAAACAGTGAAAAATGAAAGGGAGGACTAAGACACGTATCTGTTTTTGGCTGAGCTGTGTTGTTTACTGTTACAGATTCTTCCAAGCACTGAACTGGCATTTTAGAACGCTAGCGGTCATCCTTGTGTTAAATTGTTGCTGAAAGAACTCTTGACGTGAGAGTAAAACGTCAGTTTTTTCATTGGTTTCAGTCGTTCCTGCTGGGGCCCAGGGGGCAGACGATCCAGAAGATCGCCAGTGAAGCCAAGCAGGAAATAATGAACGCCTTTCGCTGTGAGATGCGACTGAAACTCATCGCCCGAGTGTACAAACCAAATAAGCGATAGCACACTCTCATGAAGGCAAATCAGATTTAGACGTGCTAGTGCCATTGGTGACAGTGTCAGTGTGGAAAGTGTGCAAGGTCGCTAATATTGCAAGGACGTGGAGCTTGGTAGTGCATCTCCTCAAGAGACACATGATAGTACATCTCAAGAGGCATGACAGTGCATCTCCTCAAGAGACATGGTAGTATAGCTCCTCATGAGACACATGATAGTGCATCCTTTCAAGAGACACATGGTAGTACATATCCTCAAGAGACACGATAATTGATAGTAGTACATCTCTTCAAGAGACATGATAGTGCATCTCAAGAGACACATGACAGTGCATCTCCTTAAGAGACACATGACAGTGCACCTCAAGAGACACATGGTAGTACATCTTCTCAAGAGACGCATGGTAGTACATCTTCTCAAGAGACATATGGTAGTACATCTCAAGAGACTCACAATAGTACATCTCCTCAAGAGACACGATAATGCATCTCCTCAAGAGACGCACGACAGTGCATTTCCTCAAGGGACACATGATGGTGCATCTCCTCAAGACGTCATCTGAAAGAAGAGTTATTGAAGGTCCCATACATAAATCGTGCAGAGTGGAGAGACTGCACCAACCAGCACGCAGGCTGCCTTGGGACTGTCACCTGTGAACCTCTCCGTCTTTGCTGGCTTCTGGGTGTTACCTTACCACCAAGTGATTCAATTAACCGGCACTGCCCTTCCCTCCAGTCAGTCTTACTGTGTGTGCATGCGTGCGTGCATGTGTGTGTGTTGTGTCTCATGTGTGCATACTGTATTGCATTGTGCTGTGTGCATGAGTGTGTGTGTGTGTTATGTTATGTCATAGTGGGTGTGGGTGCTCTGTGTGTGTGCGTGTGCACTGTGTTGTCATGCTATGTGTGTGTGCGCGCACTGTGTTGTCATGCTGTATGTGTGTGTGTGCACTGTGTTGTCATGCTGTGTGTGTATGTGTGCGCACTGTATTGTCATGCTGTGTGTGTACACACACTGTATTGTATCGTGCTGTGTGTGTACACGCACACTGTATTGTATCGTGCTGTGTGTGTACACGCACACTGTATTGTATCGTGCTGTGTGTGTACACGCACACTGTATTGTATCGTGCTGTGTGTGTACACGCACACTGTATTGTATCGTGCTGTGTGTGTACACGCACACTGTATTGTATCGTGCTGTGTGTGTACACGCACACTGTATTGTATCGTGCTGTGTGTGTACACGCACACTGTATTGTATCGTGCTGTGTGTGTACACGCACACTGTATTGTATCGTGCTGTGTGTGTACACGCACACTGTATTGTATCGTGCTGTGTGTGTACACGCACACTGTATTGTATCGTGCTGTGTGTGTACACGCACACTGTATTGTATCGTGCTGTGTGTGTGTTTGTTGCACAACAGTTATGTTTGAACCAGTGTTGATGTGTACATTATCTGTTGGTTGTAAAATTGACAACAGCCTTTATGTCAGTGTACATTACAGGTATTCTGTTACGTTTGTATTGTTCAGCACTTTGAGCTGCAGAGTAGGCTCTTAAAAAATATTTGTTGTTATTATTGAGTGCTCTTCATGCTTGAGTTCTTGCTACGCTGCAGTGAACAGTTTTTTGTTGTTGTCCACAGTAAAAACCTATGGACCAGCATCTGATGGACTTCCTGTAGACATGCGTCAGTACGGCTAAATTCCAAGCACTGGTTTACGACATCCTACCTCAAACCACTGCCATAGTTGATTATGCTGTAGGTCTAAAAAACAAAAACAAACAAAAAAAAACACAAATAGCAGTAAGTTTGTAACAACTCAGATTATATAACACATTTCTTTAATAACTGCCCACGTTGCTTATGCCAGCATAAATAAAACCAAGTTGTTTGAATTGGAAGTCTCTTTTTTTTTCCCTTCACCTGGGACAGACATGCCTTATATTTGTATGCGTATTTGGGCGCTCTGTTGCTTCCGCAGTCTTATTAGTATCCAGACCTTTCGGAAGGCGCTGACAGCATTGGTGGACAGCTGTGTGGCATAACCAGTTCTAGCAGAGTTTGGAGGGAGGTGCTGGAAAGTGATGCTTGGAGTTCGCTGTACAGCCTGCCGTGAGGTTTATGACTTTTTTTGTGCTGGATGTTTTTCACACTGCCAGCAGTTTCTTTCTGATTTCAACCTTCTTGGTCCATTCAACTTCATTTGTCTAAATCCTCTTTTCACTTTTTTCTATGCGTTAGGTGTGGCTGATGAGGGTTCCTGTGTGGACCCCCAGGAATAACAAGATGTAGGCACATCCGTAGTCACAAATGACTGACAAAGGTTCCTATGCAGAGTGAAGAAAATAACCAGGTTTGGTTCCCATGCGGTGTGCAGAAAATAACCAGGTTTAGTTCCCATGCGGAGTGCAGAAAATAACCAGGTTTGGTTCCCATGCAGAGTGCAGAAAATAACCAGGTTTGGTTCCCATGCAGAGTGCAGAAAATAACCAGGTTTGGTTCCCATGCTGAGTGCAGAAAATAACCAGGTTTGGTTCCCATGCAGAGTGCAGAAAATAACCAGGTTTGGTTCCCATGCTGAGTGCAGAAAAGAACCAGGTTAGGTTCCTATGTGGAGTGCAGAAAAGAACCAGGTTTGGTTCCTATGAATAACCAGGTTAAGTTCCTATATGGAGTGCAGAAAATAACCAGGTTTGGTTCCTATAAATAACCAGGTTAGGTTTGGTTCCTATAAATAACCAGGTTAGGTTCCTGTGTGGAGTGCAGAAAATAAACAGGTTCCAAAATGTGTTATTATGTATCATAAATGCAGTTGTGATTGACAAATTGTGTTTACATTGATGAACATCATTTTGAAAACACATGCATAGAAATAAAATACTTCTGTCGCTTTTAACTAAGTGAGATGTGCTTAGTAATGTTATAGTCATTGTGTGTGTGTGTGTGTGTGTAGCACTTACGCAAAAAGATCAGTGTCATACATGTTTGAATTCATTGCAGTTTGTGTGTGTGTGTGTGTGTGTATATGTGTGTGTGTGTGTGTGTGTGTGTCCCTATAATTCTGTAAATTGTTTTGGTAGGACTGTGCTCTAGGTGTTTATAGGATATTGTATTTAGGTTAATATGGATCATGTGAGTGCTTAGGGCGCTGATGAACGCATGATAAATGTACATTATTATTATTGCACCGACATGATTGCATTTTCTGTTGACTGTTGTTGTGTCCCAGACTGTTCCATTTTCTGTTGACTGCTGTGTCAAAAACTGTTCCATCTCCTGTTGTGTCAAAAACTGTCGTTTTCTGTTGACTTGTGTTGTGTCAAAAACTGTTCCATCTCCTGTTGTGTCAAAAACTGTCGTTTTCTGATGACTTGTGTTGTGTCAAAAACTGTTCCATCTCCTGTTGACTGTTGTGTCCAGAACTGTTGCATTTTCTGTTGACTGTGTAATGTGTTGCATCCAGAAGTGTTGTTCAAGTCAGTTTTTATTTCTGATGTTTCAAGCTGGTGTAAAAGAAATTTTACTGTGTTATTTATCCTTGGATGAACCTGTGCAGTTGACATGAGGTTCAAATAAAATATTTTGTCTGGTCTTATCTTTAACTATTTAGATGTGTGTTGTATTTCGGTTTAAGCATTACTCGTGCACCCTCACACTCATAATACACACTCGTAAACACACACACACACACACAATTTATAAAAAGATACCAGCAGTCAATTCAGCGAATTTAATCCAGTACAAACAATGAACATTTTCACAATACTCATCCCACTCCAGAGAAGAGAAAAAAGTATACAACGCACAGTCACATCCCACACTTCTTCCCCATCCACACCATGTTTACCCTTTCCAAGGTTCAATCAAATTCTCACAAAAGCAGCATGTACACAAAATCTATTGCATTTCATCGACTCTGATAAGGGACTGTACAAGCAACTGTTTTTCTTTCTTTCAACTGCGTACACTTTTTATTTATTTTTTAAATATTTTTTATTTTATTAAGCATAAAACCTTGCAGTATTCACAGTTGAAAATATTCTGAATTACTGACAGAATTTGTGAATGTATTATATATAGTCATGGGCCAAATAAAACCTCTGAAGTCAATTTCTGTGTATGTGTGCGTGTATGGGGGGGGGGAGGGGGGGAGAAGAGATATAATTTTTATTTATCTCCCCTGATAAATAAAAATTGTATCTTCTGAGCACACCTCAACAAAAAAACTGCCATTATAAAAAGTATGAAAAATTGTATCTTCTGTGAACACTTCAACAGAAAACTGCCATTATAAAAATTACATGGCAGGAAATGTTGCAAGTTGCTTTCTGCATGAAGCTGATTCATGATACACTTCAGTATAAAAACTGCCATTATAAAAATGATTCTGGAAACCTTGAAAGTCACTTTCTGCATAATGCTCAATGTAAGCACATAAGCTGAGTCACGTTTTTCCACAGTGAGAGTCAAAACAGATCTATGCAGAGCTTGGGCATTCTCACTCGACAGCCAGTTACCACTAAACTTTAAGCAACTTACAGATTTTTAGCCTCTGCGGTGTGATTATAAAGCCAGACCCCCAAACTGAGCTACAAGGCAGCGTTGAACTGGTCACTAGCGTTGTCAAACAAGTTCAAAAAGGTAGTATTTAACTGGTCACTAGCGTTGTCAAACAAGTTCAAAAAGGTAGTATTTAACTGGTCACTAGCATTGTCAAACAAGTTCAAAAAGGTAGTATTTAACTGGTCACTAGCGTTGTCAAACAAGTTCAAAAAGGTAGTATTTAACTGGTCACTAGCATTGTCAAACAAGTTCAAAAAGGTATATTTAATTGGTCACTAGCATTGTCAAGTTCAAAAATGTAGTATTTAACTGGTCACTAGCACTAAGTTCAACTGGTCACTAGCGTTGTCAAACAAGTTTAAAAAGGTAGTATTTAACTGGTCACTTGCGTTGTCAAACAAGTTTCAAAAGGTAGTATTTAACTGGTCACTAGCATTGTCAAACAAGTTCAAAAAGGCAGTATTTAACTGGTCACTAGCATTGTCAAACAAGTTCAAAATATTGAAAGTTTTAATTTCCAACAAAACACAACTGGGAGGAAACGCACAACTCGCCTATTCTTCACAGAAAACAGTCATCATTTATGTCACTTTACAAACAATAATTATATTCATAACAACATTAATGAACCAGAAAATATCCTTTTAAAAAAGGGGGGGGGCAACAAATGTTGATTTTCTTTTTTAAAAAGTAGTTTGTGCCTTTTTCTAAAAACATGAAAACTAGAGCTACAAAGTATTAATTGCTCACTGATGACATGTGTGTGTAACACAGACTTGACTCCTTGTTGCTGATGTCGGTACTAAAGGGTGCATTCAGAGAAGTGTTCAGGACAGGTACTTGAGGGTAAAGCTGAGAACAGCGACCCTGTTGCTGGTGTCAATACTGAAGAGTGCATGCAGAGAAGTGTTCAGGGCCAGGTACTTGTGGGTAATACAGAGCACAGTGACCGTGTTGCTGGTGTCAATACTAGATGTGTTTAGGGCCAGGTACTTGTGGGTAATACAGAGCACAGTGACCGTGTTGCTGGTGTCAGTACTAGGTGTGTTTAGGGCCAGGTACTTGTAGGTGAAGTTGAGAACAGTGACCATGTTGCTGGTGTCAGTACCAGGTGTGTTTAGGGCCAGGTACTTGTAGGTGAAGTTGAGAACAGTGACCATGTTGCTGGTGTCAGTACCAGGTGTGTTTAGGGCCAGGTACTTGTAGGTAAAGTTGAGAACAGTGACCATGTTGCTGGTGTCAGTACTAGGTATGTTCTGGGCTAGATATCTGAGGGTAAAGCTTAGACATGCAGTGACCCAGTGAAGAGATGAAGGGCCCCCTCCACAAACACACCTTGCTCATGCCCCCTGCACTCCTGACTCCTTGCACTGCTAAAGAGCTTCAGGGCCTGAACACTGGAACCCTCTTTCAACACCCCTTTAAGATGAAAATGTGGGATTAAAAACAAATGAACATAGCATTTAACAAGGGTGTTTTGTTGCTATTTTCTTGTTTGTTTCTTTGTTGTTGGTTTTTTGTTGTTGTTGGTGTGGTGTTTTTTTGTTGTCATTTGGAGGGGGAGGGTAGTACAAAGTTCCATTTAAAAGAAGCCATTTGGACAATCCCAAAATCTTGGCTGTTGGAGGTTCCACAGTGTCGGAGTGTGAGAATGGCAAAAAGAAAGAAATGACCTTTGCGGTTATTTATTTTCCCCTGAAGAGCTATCCGTCTGGCTTTGAAATTCACTTCTGATGAGTTGTCACTTTGCTGGCAACGATACAATTTAATGGCACGTTTCCCTCCACAGCCCCAGATCTTCACATGCACTGCCCCCCCTCCCTACACACGTATTTCACATTCCTACGCAGATATTTCATTCTTATAGTCATATTACAAACTTCATTCTTATAGTCATATTACAAACTTCATTCTTACTTACGAGCATGGCATTGTGGTCCAAGCATGTCTTGTTCAGATCACGGCTCACCATCACCATTAACAGCTTCAGCATGGGTCATGCTAAGCAGGGGTTATCAACATGCACGGGGCAGAACTGGCCCCTCGAATCACAAAAATGACATACCGGTCAAACGGGCATCTCCTGCTTTTGACCAACAACGATGGGTTCATTTTGATGGCAGCTTTTTTCTGTCATGCTTGTGCCGCTAATTCAGTGTTACAGTTTTTGGCAACACAGCTTCTGTACACAGACATATTTGAAACACAGACATATTTGAAAACCAGGACAATCTGAAACAGCATGAGGCCCAGAGCACTCATGCAGAATCAACACACAAGGGAGTTAATTAGTACCTGGCAGACCTCACACAAGCACAAAGACCCGAGTAGCCTACAGTAACTATCACCTGGCATGCGAGTTAGTACAAGGTACATAAACTCCACCAGAGGTACATCCTGAATAAACCCCTGTGTATGTACCTCTGGTGAAGTTTATGCACCCAGTATTTACTCGCATGCTAGGTGAGCGTTACCATCAGCGACTCGGGTCTTTGTTGTTGTGTTGTTTTGAGCGATAATTAACTCCCCTGTGTGTTGGTTCTTTTAAAAATCACGCAGGGACTTGGCGACAGAAATGCTTTCCTTGGGTGTCCGTGGTTACACAGGTCCAGGCATCACGTCTGGGGTATTGCCTCCTGCTGCCCGTGCAACCCGCTGGATGGACTTCCCGAGTTTGAAAACTGCCAACGTGTTAGGGCAGGGATAGCTCAGTGGTTAGAGCGCCGGACTCGTGATTGAAAGGTCGCAGGTTCAAATCCCTGCTGGAGCGGCGGGAGAATTTTCTTCTCCAGGGTCGACTTTCTGTGCTGACTCTTATTTCGGTATCCGTTCCACCCCCGTGTTACCGCAGTAGCACGTAAAAGATCCAGTCATTCTTCCAAAAGTGCAGGTGGCAGATTACAGCTAAACACGCATACACCTTATGTATGTGGTTTTGCATGAAGTGACATGGAGCATGGTTGTATGGTGTACACAGGACTTGCACTGAGACAGCTGCAGTTTCACGTGGCACCAGCCATGCCAGCGCTGTAAGTACACCAGTTTGGTGGATATTCAAAAAACACGCTATAAAGCTAGTCACTCATGTAGAACCACATGCAAGCGCAGTGAGTCTGCCCAAGAGAGTGGAGAACAGCGCTATATAAGCGATCATCAATCAATCAAAAACAACTCCTGCCCTTTGAAGCATAAACATTCTACTTTGGGCACAACCCTACTTTTTTGACATATCATTGCAGTCGCATAGTCCAGGCTAACTATTTTTTAAACACATCATCATGAAGACAAACCTACTTCGTTAATTTTCCAACAAACTGGCGTGAGCATAAAAAGTGTAAACTATATCGATCTGTTTAATTCCTGCCGAGCTTTTAATCGGTCACTATTTTTAACAAACAAATTAAAAACAAGGAAGTTCAATAAAAATAAAAATAAACTCTTTCTGGCTAAATTTCACCCCATTTCAGTGATGTCTTAATGCCAAAACAATCAGATATGCGGACTGTTTTTATACTTGGAAAAAAGAAAGAAAAAAAGAACAAGATAACTGGCCTTCTGTACACTCAACCATTTTTGTCGTATCAAGGAGAAACAAGTAAAAACGACATTAACAATTTGTATCCACAGTTCACCAAACTTTTTACGCAAGTGGAACAACTAATATATTGTACATAATACACAAGGGTAACCATTGCACACATATTCCAGACAGGTACTCCCTTCAATAATGCCCTTGTATTCCACATCACACAAAGCTAGGAGATGCTGGCAACTTTCATCGAACCTTTCAATACCAGGTTATAATAATTTCTAAAAACATTCTTGTGGAGTGGCAAGAGGCACCTTAGCCTTGGATTCCAGAATGACATTCCTTTTCATTCTCAGGAGCCTGTCTTAGTTTGCACCTAGAGCACCTTTGCATTTCAGTGTTACATAAAACTTATTAAAGCCCCCTGCGCTCACTCCGGTGTTGTTGCAAAACCTGAACATCACTGTTACTTGTGCTTCCTGGCCATACTGCTGACTGGCATACATTCGCTTCGGCACTAAATATGACACTGAAAAATAAGCATGGTGTCTACTTCTGCCGCCTTCTTCTCCATGACCACTTCCTAGCGCCAGCCGCTCGCCCTGCCACTCTTGTATCACCTGGCATGGACAGCAGTTTCTGGACATCCCCAGGGCTTCAGAAAAAGGAGGAAATGGCGAAGAAGTACGGACACAAATTACCCGATCCAAAGGTCGGCGCCCGAGACTAAACCTTTCCCTCGAAGCAGGGGGACGACACAGTAGGGAGATGACGACGTTGCCTAGGGAGATGACCTGTTGCTCAAGAGGCAGTGGGGACCAACGCCACCATGCTCGGCAGGCATTGAAGATTCCAGGCCAGCAGTCTGGCTTTGAAACGTGTGGCATGCACT
Source organism: Alviniconcha strummeri (assembly GCA_963584105.1). Classification (NCBI taxonomy): domain Eukaryota; kingdom Metazoa; phylum Mollusca; class Gastropoda; family Provannidae; genus Alviniconcha; species Alviniconcha strummeri. The sequence goes on from OY757552.1 coordinate 3,015,206, forward strand.
GCAGGATATGTTCTGCCAAATATTTCCTGGATAGTTCCACGTTCTATTTTTTCCCCCTGCCAAGCCTGCAATGTTGCTGGTACAGTGGTAGTAACAGCCAGTCAGAAGGGAGTTGGCATTTCCAACAGATTTAACCAGCCAATCAGAAGGGAGTTGGCATTTCCAACAGATTTAACCAGCCAATCAGAAGGAGTTGGTATTTCCATCAGATTTAACCAGCCAGTCAGAAGGGGGGTTGGCATTTCCATCAGATTTAACCAGCCAATCAGAAGGGGGTTGGCATTTCCATCAGATTTAACCAGCCAATCAGAAGGGGGTTGGCATTTCCAACAGATCTGGCACTCTCCCTGTTGGATGGACAATAACACTTCAGCAGTTTTATTCTACTCTGATTAACATTATCCAATTTCAAGACTAACAAACACACTTTCTCCACAATTATGTATCCCATGCCTTTAGTTTTCACAGCAAACCTAACACCATCACATATATACTGATACACATATTATATAATGTAGCAGAACTATTACCATCACAATTACCACATAGCAAACAATGAACCACTTGTATTTGCGGGCAAAAAAGGAGCAGTCAAGCGACGGACCTTCACACACATACTTATTAATATGGCAATACATTGTATGGACTGGATGAACAAACACAGACACATTGATTTGTACGATCTGGTTAAACAAACGCTGAGGCCTTGTAATTTGTATGAGCTGGCTGACCGAACATTGACAAAACATGCCGTGACCCGTTATCAGCCAGCCTGCACATAACACTGATCAATGCGTTGCATGAACTGCGGACCAAAGTTAACACTGACGCATCGTGCCTCCGCATGTTCTCAGCCTCCACTCTGTCTTGTGTTCATCTCATTCACTGGGGTTTACTTCATGAGAGTTTATCAGCCTCAGGCAGGGGTACCCCTCATTCAAAAACCACAACCACCTAACTCTTCTGCTCAAAGACCTGTGAAAGTACACACCACCCCCCCCCCCCCACCCCCCACCCCACCACACATGCAGACACACACACACACGTGCAGAGACACACACACACACATATATGCAGACACACACATGCACGCACACACACATACATGCAGACACACACATGCACGCACACACACATGCGCACACAGTGTGACCCCCCCCCCCCCCCCCCCCAACACACACTCTCTCTCTTAACTGAGGCTTTGGACTTGAAGTGTGACCCACCCACCCACCTGCACACACACACACTCTCTCTCTAACACCACTTTTTCATCACTTGTGGTTTGGTCTTAAAGCCAAGGGTTCCACTACACTGGGGATGTGCTAGGAGCTAAGCCTGTTGCACTGTACAAAGCCTGCCGCATTGAACAAAGCTTGTCACATTGAGCAAAGCATGACATAGCCTGCCACACTGAACAAAGCTTGTTGCATTGAACAAAGCATGACAAAGTCTGCCACATGGGAACAAAGCTTGTCACATTGAACAAAGCATGGCAAAGCCTGCCACACTGAACAAAGCATGACAAAGCCTGCCACACTGAACAAAGCCTGCTGCACTGAACAAAGCATGACAAAGCCTGCCACACTGAACAAAGCCTGCTGCACTGAACAAAGCATGACAAAGCCTGCCACACTGAACAAAGCCTGCTGCACTGAACAAAGCATGACAAAGCCTGCCACACTGAACAAAGCCTGCTGCACTGAACAAAGCATGACAAAGCCTGCCACACTGAACAAGCCTGCCACGCAAAACAAAGCCTGCTGCACTGAACAAAGCATGACAAAGCCTGCCATGCTGAACAAAGCCTGCCACACTGAACAAAGCATGACAAAGCCTGCCATGCTGAACAAAGCCTGCCACACTGAACAAAGCATGACAAAGCCTGTTGCACTGAACAAAGCCTGCCATGCCGAACAAGCCTGCCATGCTGAACAAAGCCCGCTACACTGAACAAAGCATGACAAAGCCTGTCGCACTGAACAAAGCCTGCCGCACTGAACAAGCTGCCACGCTGAACAAACCCTGCTGCACTGTGCAAAGCATGACAAAGCCCGACAAAGCCTGCCACACTGAACAAAGCATGTCAACTGCATGCAAACCTGTGATCCACGCAGTAACTGATTGACAGTGTTCATAATGCAGGGAAGACACAAGAAAGCCCAAGCACCCCTTCTTCCCTATCGCACCCCCCTCAAAAAAAAAGACGATGAAATGATAACCATATTCATATGCTTGGGCAGGTAACTGGTAATGTGGTAAGCCCTCACATCAACTAAACCCTGGGGTAGGGTCAAGCTTTCTCCACACAGTGGAGCTGCGTTTGAACGTACAACCACCCTCACAAACCCACAACAAAATGTCAACCAAACCAACAATGAAATGCCCAGCAAACTGACAATGAAATGTCTCACAAACCAACAATGAAATGCCTAGCAAACCGACAATGAAATGCCTAGCAAACCGACAATGTCTCACAAACCAACAATGAAATGCTTAGCAAACCAACAATGAAATGCCTACCACACCCACAATGAAATGTCTCACAAACCAACAACGAAATGTCTCACAAACCAACAATGAAATGTCTCACAAAATGCCTAGCACACCCACAACAAAATGTCTCACAAACCAACAACGAAATGTCTCACAAACCAACGATGAAATGTCTCACAAAATGCCTAGCACACAAACGATGAAATGTGGTCTTAATGTGGAGAGGTTCTCTTTGGCAATTACCAGAATCAGTTCAGTGTGACTGACTGCGGGGTTTTATTGCTGTCACTGGTGAACTGCTAATAGGACAGGGTCAGGCTTGTCCCACGCCCATGTCCCAATGCCAAGCCATGGCAGTTGTCCAGACACGATTCTTCAACTGCTGAATGGGACAGGGTCAGGCTTGTCCCACGCCCATGTCCCAAGGCCAAGCCATGGCAGTTGTCCAGACACGATTCTTCAACTGCTGAATGGGACAGGGTCAGGCTTGTCCCACGCCCATGTCCCAAGGCCAAGCCATGGCAGTTGTCCAGACACGATTCTTCAACTGCTGAATGGGACAGGGTCAGGCTTGTCCCACGCCCATGTCCCAAGGCCAAGCCATGGCAGTTGTCCAGACACGATTCTTCAACTGCTGAATGGGACAGGGTCAGGCTTGTCCCACGCCCATGTCCCAAGGCCAAGCCATGGCAGTTGTCCAGACACGATTCTTCAACTGCTGAATGGGACAGGGTCAGGCTTGTCCCACGCCCATGTCCCAAGGCCAAGCCATGGCAGTTGTCCAGACACGATTCTTCAACTGCTGAATGGGACAGGGTCAGGCTTGTCCCACGCCCATGTCCCAAGGCCAAGCCATGGCAGTTGTCCAGACACGATTCTTCAACTGCTGAATGGGACAGGGTCAGGCTTGTCCCACGCCCATGTCCCAAGGCCAAGCCATGGCAGTTGTCCAGACACGATTCTTCAACTGCTGAATGGGACAGGGTCAGGCTTGTCCCACGCCCATGTCCCAAGCCATGGCAGTTGTCCAGACACGATTCTTCAACTGCTGAATGGGACAGGGTCAGGCTTGTCCCACGCCCATGTCCCAAGGCCAAGCCATGACAGTTTTCTATACACAATTCTTCAACTGCTAAATGGGACACGGTCATGTCTGTCCCACTCCCATGTCCCAAGGCCAAGCCACAACAGTTGCCTTGACACAATTCTGTGAACTGCTGAATGGGACATGGTCTTGCTCCCACACCCATGCAAAGTCCCAAGGCCAAGCTAATGAAACCTTGACAACGACATCCTAGATTTAAACAACATCTGACCACTCAGCAAACAGAAATCAAGTCAATGTTCCACAAAACAAAACACGATGTTAACAACAGAAACTGCTCCCTCTGTTCTGGGCTATGTCCAATCCTTACTTTTTCAGTTCTTTTGAAACTGTGTGACTCTGTTAGTCTGGACAGATTTTACAAAAGCACGTTGTTTTAAATACATAAAATACCAATTAACCAAGATGCCTATCTGGAAAGATGTTGCTGATGGTGTGCACAGTGTCACCCTGTACTTCAAAACTCAGGGAGCTGGGGGCTAGGGGGTGGAGGTGGAGGGGGATTTACCTTTGGCCCCATCAGTGTCTTCCAACATCCTGTCAACTGCACTGGGTCACCTCAGGACCAACCCCCCCCCATATCTCTGGCGCTTCCCTCAGAGTTAATCAACCCATTTTGTGCTGATGGAAATGTGTGCGTAACAAAACAGCCTACAGCGTATCAGTCATTCGCACGAAAAACAACACCAGAAATGGCAATAATGGGCATGAAACAAGCACCCGAGGCAAACTGAAATATCATGCACGCTAGAAAGTCACTGTTCCATACCATAACCTCAACAAATATTGTCTCTTTTTTCTCTCCCCCCCTCCTCCCCCCCCTGAGCCAGTCCATGTGCACAAAGCGATTACAGTGCCCACCAGTGATCATGATCATGCGTAAGACCTGTTAAAATGGGGAGGTTCATGACGGTGATCAACGCTATGACACCGTGAGGCAACAGCACATTCTGCTCAATAATTTATCAATTGTGGCAGTGCCTTGCAAACACCCCCTCCTTCTCACGCCCCTCCCTCGATCTCCCTCCCACCCCTGCCAAGAAAGAGAAGAAGAAAAAGAATGCCATGTTTCTGTTTCAGAGCGTGTTCAGATACAAAACTAAACAATCTTTCATTTTTCGTGCCTCCTGTGGTCAAAAAGCTGGCACGTCACTGGTACTGAACACCCAGCGGCCAGCATGCAAGTACATCCACACTGAATGACGCATGGCTTACATGGTGTGTCAGTTCATGTCCTCCACACTGAATGATGTACAGATCATGTCCTCCACACTGAATGATGTACAACTTACATGGCATGTCAGTTCATGTCCTCCACACTGAATGATGTACAACTTACATGGCATGTCAGTTCATGTCCTCCACACTGAATGATGTACAACTTTCATGGCATGTCAGTTCATGTCCTCCACACTGAATGATGTACAACTTACATGGCATGTCAGTTCCTGTCCTCCACACTGAATGATGTACAACTTACATGGCATGTCAGTTCCTGTCATCCACACTGAATGATGTACAACTTACATGGCATGTCAGTTCATGTCATCCACACTGAATGATGTACAACTTACATGGCATGTCAGTTCCTGTCATCCAAACTGAATGATGTCCAACTTACATGGCATGTCAGTTCATGTCCTCCACACTGAATGATGTACAACTTACATGGCATGTCAGTTCATGTCATCCACACTGAATGATGTATGACTTACATGGCATGTCAGTTCATGTCATCCACACTGAATGATGTATGACTTACATGGCATGTCAGTTCATGTCATCCACACTGAATGATGTATCACTTACATGACATGTCAGTTCATGTCAACCACACTGAATAATGTATCACTTAGATGGCATGGCAGCATATGTCATCCACACTAAATTATGTATGACTTACATGACATGTTGGTAGATGTCATCCACACTGAATGACGCATGGTTGTATCTGGCCATGTCAATACACACCATCCACACTGAATGACACATGGATGTATCTTGCCATGTCAGTACACACAATCCACACTGAATGATGTGCACAATCATGTCAGCATCTCAGAACATATCACCCATGCTAAACATGTGTGGATGTCCACCACCATGCCATTCATGGCAGCTGAGAACAGTACCTGACCCCTGCCAGTCATGGCATTCTCTTCCCAAAGTTCCACTCTGCATTCAGACAGGCACTGCCACAACTGGTTTTCAAGATTACTTCAGATGACAATATAGTTCAGTTGTATCAACGGTTTCTCACCATGTTTTGTCCAGCCTGAATTCTAAAGTTAAAACAGAGGTGTCATACGCATCGCATTTCAGTTCGGTTTCCACAGTCTGTCTCTAAAATATTAAATAAAAAAACATTTTTTTTAAATACAGAAACGGCGTTAAACAAAAGCACACCAAAAAAATAAATCCTGCCCAAACCAAAAGACAGCAGGTCTCCTGCAAACACCAGAGACACTTGTCTTTAACAGAGAGGGTCATTCTGGTCCCATGATGTCTCCCACCACAATTCCACAGTGGTCTGAAACATGCCACTGACCCAGTCACGAAGCCCCCACTGGTTGGAAACAAAACTGCGCCACATGATTCTGACCGTGCAACAGCATCCACCAGTCAGCCAAATCCTCTGGGCAAAGTGGGTTATGTGGACAGGATTCTAGACAATGCAATGGCATAATCCATCAGCCAAATTGGGTCCAGACACATGATCCTAGCCCGCGCAGTGGCGTCCTCCAGCCAAATCCTTCGGGCAAATTGAGTGGTTATGCCCCTTGTGAAACACTGGACTGGCGGAGCAAGACCCGACTACAGCGGTCCACATGCATCCACCACTCCTACACAAATTACCAGCACCACTCCAACCATCCTTGTGAATAAGATGCCGGGGCGTCACGTGTCTGGCCCAGACTGTCTCTGGCTCACTCTCTGGAAGACGTGCCTGACAGGCAACAGGTCATAAGCGAGCTGCTCCACAGAACAAACACCTGAAGGAAGACGGCCGCTTCTTTACACTGTGCATGCGCGTGGCTTTTCAAAATGAGCACAGTTCTGCTCCTTCCACCTCAACACTTTAGAAGCACAAAGCTGGCCGACTTCAGATTACAAAATGCCGTCACGCCTCCAAGCGTCTCTCTTCTCCATGGCGCATCCTGTCATGCACGTGCATCTGACTGTGAGCCATGCGCTACGTGCATGAAGAAAGCCACAGCAGTAGTGTTTGAGAGTTGAGCGCTTGCGTTGCTACAAAAGCTGCTACAGCACATGGAAGTGCGAATTGAGGAGGATGCCCCCAGAGAGGATCCAGTGCAGGATGATGGAGGAACGGTGCGGCAGGCGGCTGGCAGGAAGACGGTTGCCGTGGGATGCTACACCTCCAGATGCTTGGGGGCAGCCACCTGGATGAACGGTTCATGCCACATCCGCCGGAGGTCCCCCTGCAAAACCGCCAACCAAACATTCACCGACTTTTACTGGGTGTAAAACACCTAGGTACTTACCAACTTTTACAACTGCACCTGTAGAGAAAGACTTTTACAACTGCACCACCTGAGAAAGACTCTTATTGTATTAAACTGCACCAGTAGAGAAAGACTCCTAAACTGCACCAGTAGAGAAAGACTTTTACAAATGCACCAGTAGAGAAAGACTTTTACAACTGCACCAGTACAGAAAGACTTTTACAACTGCACCAGTACAGAAAGACTTTTACAAATGCACCAGTAGAGAAAGACTTTTACTGTCTTAAACTGCACCAGCAGAGAAAGACTTTTACATCTGCACCAGTAGAGAAAGACTCTTAAACTGCACCAGTAGAGAAAGACTCTTAAACTGCACCAGTAGAGAAAGACTTTTAAACTGCACCAGTAGAGAAAGACTTTTAAACTGCACCAGTAGAGAAAGACTTTTACGATTGCACCAGTAGAGAACTGCATGAACTCAGTCACACACTCAGAATGTGAATGCTGGCTGAAAAAAATGACGCTCCTCAAAACATGGTCAAAATGTACATGTCAAAGAATTTGTAAGCATTTAAGGCTGTTACAGTTTAGTGCTTGTTGCTATGCTTTCACTTTTTTTCTTCTTTTTTTTAACTATTTACTGACCTTCAATCTTTGTGGTCAAAAGATACATCCACGAATTTGTAAGCATTTAGGGCTGTTACAGGTCAGGGGTGCTAAGTGCACTTTTTTTTTTTAACCATGCAGGCCTTACTGTTTCCACTTCCTTCTCTCTCTCTTCTTTGTCTTTTTCTGTCCTCTTTTTTCTTCTTCTGTGGTTCATCAAGACTTCTTCATTGGTTCTCTTCTTTTTCTATAGTTCATCAGGAATTCTTCATCAGTTTTCTCTCTTGTGGTTCATCAGGCCTTCTTCGTTGGTTCTGTCTTTTGTGACCGCACTTAATTGTATCATGTTTCTTAATCTTACATGCTTTTTCTGGAACTGAATGAACCGTCCGCTGCTTACGCACTATCCTTCCATATTCCTGTGCATCCATTCCGCTATGTGCGGTCCTGTCATATCGGCAGAAAGTTTTCCTCCTATTTTGCTATTGTTCCCACTTACTACTCTTTTGTGTGCATGGGTGTTGATCTTGCCATATCCATAGAATTTTTTCCCCATTCTGCTATAATTTCATGTTACTATTTTTTTGCGTAGGTGTGGACCTAGTGGTATCTATGGAATTATTTCCCCATTTGATATTATTTCGTTACTATTTTTTGCATGTGCATGGGTGTGGACCAGGGGGTACCTATAGAATTCTTTCCCCATTTTGCTATTATTTCATTACTATTTTTTGCATGTGCATGGGTGTGGACCTGGAGGTATGCACAGAATTTCCCCCAACCCCACTTTGCTATTATTTCCCCGTTACTACTGTTTTGCGTGCGCGTGGGTGCTGACCTTGAGGTAGGCCATGGTGAGCAGGGGCAGCAGCGTGAAGGGCACGAGGTACAGCAGGGCCGGCTGCGCCGCTCGGAACACTTCCGACGACACCGTCGCTGTCAAGAGACCTGCGCCAAGGACCAAAGCATGGCCGTCAGAAATGCTGCCCCATTCCTCATGACTGCTGAGCTCAATTTTTATGGCCAAACCAGCAGCTTTTGACAGTCAATACACACAGCTTTTGACAGTCAATACACACAGCTTTTGACAGTCAATACACACAGCTTCTGACAGTCAATACACACAGCTTTTGACAGTCAATACACACAGCTTTTGACAGTCAATACACACAGCTTTTGACAGTCAATACACACAGCTTTTGACAGTCAATACACACAGCTTTACTGCATATTTAGGACAGCAATTTTTTTTTTCTCCAGTGCTCAGGGCATCATTGATAACAGCAGGCGCAAACATCATAAAAAACAACAACACTGTCTGGTAGCCGTATGAGACAATCTTTTATCAAACGTACCAGTTTCATAACAAAAGAACACAGAAAAGTACCTGTAAAATGTGACAAGAGCTGAGAACTGACAACCATGAGTTTGTCAAGTCCTGTGTAAAAAGTCCCCAGGAAGTACAACAGCCCTTGGCTGACCTGGTCCTATCGAAAATTTCCCCATGAAATATTCACCCTGAATGACTGTAACAGTTGGCTGGGCGTGAAACAGCAGGTTACTTACCCATGATATCTGACAACAGCTCACGGCTGATGAATCTACCTAAAATGTCCCTGTGCAACACAACAACAGTGCAATGTCGATCCAGTCCTACCTAAAATGTCCCTGTGAAATGCGACAACAGTGCAATGTCGATCCAGTCCTACCTAAAATGTCCCTGAGAAATGCAACAACAGTGCACCACTGATCCAGTCCTACCTAAAAAGTAGCCAACGAGAGAGCAGTGGAAGTAGGAGATGCGTTGTACGTAGTTGAGTGGAGGCGGTACCCCAGCCTCTGCCGACAGAATCTGGGCTTTCTTGTAGGTGTCGTAGCGCAGCACGAAACACAACAGCAGCCCTGGCATCACCTGCAAGCATCACACAGCCACCTCAACTACAACCTTTAAACAACACACAGCCACCTCAACTACAACCTTTAAACAACACACAGCCACCTCAACTACAACCTTTAAACAACACACAGCCACCTCAACTACAACCTTTAAACAACACACAGCCACCTCAACTACAACCTTTAAACAACACACAGCCACCTCAACTACAACCTTTAAACAACACACAGCCACCTCAACTACAACCTTTAAACAACACACAGCCACCTCAACTACAACCTTTAAACAACACACAGCCACCTCAACTACAACCTTTAAACAACACACCATGACCTCAACTATGTCAAGACAACACACAGCCACCTCAACTACAACCTTTAAACAACACACCATGACCTCAACTATGTCAAGACAACACACGGCCACCTCAACTACAACCTTTAAACAACACACCATGACCTCAACTATGTCAAGACAACACACAGCCACCTCAACTACAACCTTTAAACAACACACCATGACCTCAACTATGTCAAGACAACACACAGTCACCTCAACTACAACCTTTAAACAACACACCATGACCTCAACTATGTCAAGACAACACACTGCCACCTCAACTACAACCTTTAAACAACACACCATGTCCTCAACTATGTCCAGACAACACACTGCCACCTCAACTACAACATCAAGACAACAGTGCCTTCCATTTTTAGCGGACAGCCTCCCACTCACACAAAACAATGTTGATTGCACAGGGTTTTACTGCTAGAGTATAATGCTACAGTTCTGAAAAAATATCGATAATAAAAGCTTACCAAAAAACTCCAAACGTTGAACTTTTAGGTCAAAGCATTGAAAAAAAACAAGTACTTAATTGCTGAGGCGTTATATTTAGATCTGGAAGACTGTAAACAGAGTAAACCCAAGAGACAGGAACGAAGAAGAAAAGAAAAATAAGAGAGAAAACACTGAAATTGCGACAAAACACTAAAATATTAAAATCCTTCCACAAACTCCGAACACTTATAAACCCTTATCAATCTGAGCATTCAGCAGTTACTAATGACAGGTTCCATGCCAAGCGACTGCCTGTTCATGCACTCTCAGCCTTTGTTACAGTTGCACTTGGAGTTAAAGTGAGCAGACGTAATGGCAGCGTGATACTCACTATGTCTCCTAGTCCCAGCATATTGAAATGACTTGAATTCTGTGAACTGCAACACCAAATGTTACACACTCAAAACACATTCCACTCTGCAAAAAAACAAACAGAAAGAAAACAATAATAAAAATAATAAATCCACATACAGTCCAATTAATTACATGAAAGAAAGCCTGTGCGTGTGTGTTCGTGCAAGCGTAGAAGTTTGCTTTGACTGCTGTTTGGTTCTTTGCTTTGTAATGGGCTGTGCTCCAATCTGGTGAGAGAAAAAAAAAGCACATAAAAAGAGTACATTATTATTATTAAAACAGAAGAATGAAGTTGCTGAAATCTACACCCCAAGCACAATCTTTCCACAAACAGACGGATATCTTCAATCGTACAAAGGAACTGCCGAGCACCAGGACAATGAAAACCCCTACCCAGGGCTTGGAAACAAACAGCAACGCATTAGCGCCCCCCACTCCAGCACTGAGAAATAATCAAAGTATACGCTGTGTCTGAGTGAAGACGGATGGGTTCCCATACCTAGGGAAGACCAGTTTGGCGGGCAGAGACAGCTTGGGGGCATCCCGCACCAGCCCAGTGAGATGAAGCTTCTTGGCAAACAGCCCCACCTGTGTCAGGACAGACCGAACCACACAGTGCCATTACTTTTTAGACGCACACACGTAACCCTTTAATGTTGCTAGTACTTGTTCACTTACTGCAAATACAGCAGTCCCGATGTTCATATATATATCACAAAATGCACAGCTGCCAAATGTTGTTGCTTACAACAAACAGGCAGGTTTTTTATTCACAGTTTCAAACAAAACACAGTTATAGAACATACAATACAAATACAAAAGAACTTTATTATTCATAATAAATGCATAAAATGAAAATATGTCCGTACACATGTTCCTACAAAGGATAAATGACATATACACAAATATACATGTACAGCTAAAGACAGTCAGGGTAACATTATACAAAGTCTGGTTTTAGAGCACTGGCCAGTTCAGGAGATACTGTCTGAACAATCATTCACTGAAATTTGGAACCTTTGCTCTGACCTTCATCTTGAACACAGTCATCCAATCTTTTCACTGGATCTGGACACTTTGGCTGAGGATAATGTACCATCAAACAAAATTTTGGTCTCAAAAGAATTGACAGTTCTGAAGATATGGTAGAAACAGTCATATTTTGATTATACAAACCCCTGACCTTGAGATAGCAAACCATTTTTTCCCCATGACATTCTAGCTTACGGTGATGCTCTATCATAATGCAGTTTGTTTTCTGTTATTCAATGTTTCATTGCTAAAGACCGAGAGGTTCAGAAGATATTTTCTGCTCAAAATCTAGACACACAGACAGACAAATACTGCCTTTCAAATATGCTCCCAAGAACATTTAGGAACTGATTTTTTCATTTTACACACAAAACCAACAAAGCAAGGGAAATCCCACAATACACAACACTTTTAGCAAAATACTTACCGGATTTTCTGCAGGTCTGGTTGCCACCTTCACCATAACATTGGCACTGAATATATAGGATGAGAAGAAGACCTGCCACAGAAACCACAGACACAGCCATAAACATAAACCACCAACACACTGGTTTCTCAAAGACCTGCCACAAAAAGCACAGACACACAGCCATAAAAATAAAACAACACACTGGTTTCTCAAAGACCAGCCGAAGAAACCAGACACACAGCCATAAAAATAAACCAACACACTGGTTTCTCAAAGACCTGCCGAAGAAACCAGACACACAGCCATAAAAATAAACCAACACACTGGTTTCTCAAAGACCTGCCGAAGAAACCAGACACACAGCCATAAAAATAAACCAACACACTGGTTTCTCAAAGACCTGCCGAAGAAACCAGACACACAGCCATAAAAATAAACCAACATACTGGTTTCTCAAAGACCTGCTGAAGAAACCAGACATACTGCCATAAAAATAAACCAACACACTGGTTTCTCAAAGACCTGCCACACATACAGCCACAGAAAAACAAACCAACACACTGTTTTCTTGCCAAACCAATCAACTCTCTGAAAAGCAAGCTGTGCTCCAGCCAAACCAATCAACTCTCTGAAAAGCAAGCTGTGCTCCAGCCAAACCAATCAACTCTCTGAAAAGCAAGCTGTGCTCCAGCCAAACCAATTTTCAAGACAACGAGCTGCATAATCATCAGTCCTGAGAAAGGGTTACGGCAGTTTCAAGTCTTGCTCTTTATCAGGTTAAACGTCTACAAAAATGTGTGCACTAACCACAGTGGCTCAAACAATCCAAATTCTTTCTTTCACACATGTATACATGTAGAGAGAAGATGAATGCAAACGTACACATCACACATCGTCGGTGGTACACACATACATGTGTATATACCACACACAAACATACACATGTATACATGTAGAGAGAAGATGAATGCAAATGTACACATCACACATCGTCAGTGGTACACACATACATGTGTATATACCACACACAAACATACACATGTATACAACATACAAGGTGTGTGTGTGCACACACACACACAAACATATAGAAAAGAGAGTGAGAGAGCAAAAGAAGCTCATACCCGGAAGACATCATAGATGAGAGGACCGACCAACATCACTGTATATAACATACAAGGCATGTGCATGCATGCACACACACACACACACAAAAAGGGAGAGAGAGAGAGAGAGGAAGCAGCTCATACCCAGAAGACATTTATGATTCATAGATGAGAAGACCAACAGCATGGTACACAACATACAAGGTGCGTGCACACACACACACACACACACACACACACACACACACACACACACACACACAACAGAAAAGAGAGAAAAAGAGAGAGAAAGAAGCGCCGACCCAGAAGACATCATAGATGAGAAGGCCGACCAACAGCATGGCACACACACACATACACACAAACAAACAAGGCGCATGTGCACACACACACATACAAAATAGAAAAAAGAGAGAAAGAGAAAAAGAAGCTCCTACCCAGAAGACATCATAGATGAGAAGGCCGACCAACAGCTTGGCACACACACACACATATACACACACACGCAAACATACAAGGCCATGTGCACACACACAAAACAGAAAAGAAAAAGAAGCTCCTACCCAGAAGACATCATAGATGAGAAGGCCGACCAGCAGCATGGTGGACACCTTCAGGCTGGGCAGTCGCACCAGCGCGATAAACGCCACACACAAGCCCATCCCCAAAGCTGCAAAACACACAAGACACACAGCGAGGTCTTCATGTTTTGTTTGGCTTTGTTTTTTGTTTAGCCTCTTTTGGAAAACCCTTCTCTGCTCCTCTGCATACTGATCTGTCGTTTTACCAATCCATCATCAGCAATGCATGTATGCGTAGTGTGTGTGTGTATGTCAGGGTGTGTGTGCGCATGCGCGTGCACGTGTGTGTGTGTGGGGGGGTGTGCGTGTGTGTGTGCACACGTGTCTGTGATAAAATGAATGTATCCTTATATCTTTGTAAGCGCTCTGGGCTCTTATGAGATGGGGTGCCATAAATAATCTATTATTATTATTATAGCCTCTCAGTACAGTTGTTGATGTTCTTGCACATTTCAGAGTTAAATCAGGGATCGAGCCGCTGCCCAAACGCAGTTGTGACAGAGCTGGGCTACCCACTGTCAAAATCAATGAGGCCATCCCTATGCGTCTCACTCTGTCTCACTGTGTCCCAAACCCATAGCATACCAGTCTCACTGTGTCCCAAACCCATAGCATACCAGTCCCACTGTGTCCCAAACCCATAGTGTATCAGCCTCCTTGGGTCCCACTACCATCATGTCCCAAACCCAGGGTACCAGTCCCATTTTGTCCCAAACTCATGATGTACCAGTCCCCTTGTATCCAAAACTCAGTATACTAGTTCCATTGTATCAAATAAGGAACATAAATCGCAATCAAAGTGGGTACTTAAATAATATATTTAAAAAAGCAGTACTGTTAACACAAAATGAAAGGATCAGAATCTTCTTTCAATCAGTATTTCGTGCTTTTCCCAATTTAAGGCTGGAAGGAACAAAGTCTTTGGCACCCAAAGACTTTTAATTCAGACACTGCAGTTAATCATTCTACTGCCTCTGAAAGTTTATCCTTAAGCTCTTATCAATGCTGGTGTATGACATCCACAATATATGCATGGCAAGAGAGGAGCAACACGCACATATGTGTGCTGCTGTGTCAGTGTGCATCAACTTACCATCCATCAGCAGCCAGTGGCCAGTCAGTATCCACACACACACGATCATGAAGGAGAGACAGAATGCCATGATCTCAGCTGCCGTGAAGCGACCACACATTCCAAACGAGATTCTGTCAACAAAAGAGACAATGGAAGCATTATAAGCACAGCCCAAGAAGAGACGTATTTTCAGCTCACAACGAACCAGCTTCAAGTTTTCACAAGAAGACTGAATATTCTGTCCATTTGCACTCAAGGCAGAAAAGCAGACACTCCCGCTGTTTCGAAAACTGGCCAGCATCATCAAACCTGCCATCTGAACAGGTAAACTGTAAAGTTTCATTGAAATTATCACCACGCACAGCTTCACGAAACAACCTCCAAGAAAGCTCTAATGTTAAGGTTTTTGCCCAGGTAGAAGAAAAGACTCTTTAAATAAACACTGCAGTTCCTAAGCACTTTTAAGAGGAGAATCTTGGGACCTTGTTGATCTCCCTAGACACAGTGTTAACATGGTGCTTATAGCAGAGCAACACGCCATAGCCAATCGGACTGACAGGCCACAGTTAGCCAATCAGAATGCACCTGTGGAGGCTACTTTTTCGACCGGCAGTTTCAGCCAACAGTTCAGAATTGTTTCCCTCCAGTAAATTCTCGCTCACCAAAGTGGACAGGCTAATCGTACATGAACGAGAGAGAAAAATGTCTGAGTAAATCCTATCAAATACAGGGGCTTTCATGTTGCTTAACGTCCACGGGGGCAAGATGGCCTATTAGGGACGGGGATACAGGGGCAGCGTCACACTGTTGTTAGACTTCAGACCAGTCGGCGAAGCATTCTCTCTCCAGGTGATATGTTAATTCGGAGCGCCGTTTTGTGTGGCCGTGCTTTAGTCGCAGAAAACCCGTGCCTGTAATCAGAAGGGAGAAAGCAGCCAGACTTACTTCTGCGGGCCGGCGCAGGGCTGGATCAAGTACTGACACATCGGGAGCAGCAGGAAGGCAAACGCTACAGTGGCAAGAACTGGAACAAACACCAACCGTTACCATGCAGTTGCTCAATCAGCACCACCAACATCTCACCAACCACAACTAACCAAAACATCAAAACAGAACAAGAACACCAGGCCCACTAATCCAAACCGTCTGTGGTTTCAATTTTGAAAAATCTTCACCAGAACCTTGTTGTACTGTGAAACCTCTTTCTTCCCCTTGGCAACTGCTGACTGCAGCAGTCCTCTGCTATCATTGGTGGGATCTGCCACAAGTATCATTTTTGTCGAGACAAACATTTTGTTGCGACAAGCTTACTTTTATCGTGATGAACATGTGTTTGTCATGACAAAACATGTCTTTTGTCACAATGAACATGTGTTTGTCATGACAAAACACGTCTGTTGTCACAACAAAAGTATGCTTGTCACGACAAACACAAATATCTGTCATGACAAACATAATTTTGTCACAACAAACATGTGTCTGTTGCAACAAAACTTCTGTCACAATAAAAATATTTGTGGCAGCACCCTCCCTGGGTGTATTTCAGCCTGTAATCTTTCCCCCTGTTCTTGTTCTTTGGTTTGTTGCTTCATTTGTTTGCCTGGGACAGCCCCACCCCCCCACCCCCCCCAGTACAGCAGAATCATAACATATTGGTTATCATTGTTGATCACTTTTATATAGCACTTTATATACTTGCTGCACTCACATGTGATTCCTGGATGAGTGAACAGCTTTTTATAGGGCGTTTTGGAATATTCACTGAAGTGGTGTACTTACAGCACTGGCACAGCTGGTGCCACATGAAACTTCTATCTTGGCATAGATATCTTGGGTACGCCACACAGCCATGCACCATGTTGCTTCATGCAAAGCCACGTACTTAATGCTGGCTGCCTCTCTAAAGAAGAATCTGTAAAAATGTCCCTAAGACTTACTGGCTGTGAAGATGGCAAATATCATCTGTAGCGAGTCGAAGAAGAGAAACATGATGAGAAGGGAAGCTGAGGCCCCCACCGGTAAAAACATGGCCTGGCATGTGTCAATGGTCTGAACTGCTGCAACAAGCACAGAACTAACATCATACCACGTACACACACACACACACACATACATTATACTCTCTCTCTCCCCCTCACACGTCTACTCTCTCTCTCTCTCTCTCTCTCTCTCTCACACACACACTACATCAGTACATGTTTGTACATATATACACACACACTCCTCCCCACACACACAACTCTAACTCACTCACACACTCTCACCCTCCCACACACACACACACTCCTCCCCACACACCCACTCTCTCTCACACACACACACACACACACACACAGAGCAGGCAGGCTGTGTGAGAAAAGGCAAACACAAACATGCAGCAATGCAAACAGAGAGGCAGGTTACTTGGTATTTACTTAGCATCCACTGGTCCAGTCAACCATGTACATATTACCAATGACAGACAGGCAGGCTGACAGAGAGAGACCGTCAGACAGACGCTCTCAAATTCACGTAACACATTCTGTCATTCACAACACTTGTCAGACAAGACGCTCTCAAATTGATGTAATTCATTCTGTCATTCACAGCGCTTGTACATACGAGATTCGTTTTCAGCATTGTAGTTTGGTTTGTCTTTATTCTCCTTCTCCTTCTCTTTGCTTTCCCTCTCAAGATTCAAGGACCTGCATCAAAAACCAAACGGATCATTTACAGCTCTCTCTCTCTCTCTTTCTCACACACACACACTCTCTCTCTCTCTCTCCAAACCCTCCACCAGGCCTAGAGTAAGGTAGGTCTCATATGCACGACATAAATAATATGCTGCTAAAAGCAACACACTGTACAACACTGTACGCACTCACTTGTATACACTGACATTTAAAGCTAAACAGGCTTCATGAATCATACCAAAGCATGCCCACAACTGAGCACTCACTACACCCAAGTTCCACTTTTAACCGTATCCCCATGTCCTTTAAAACTACGGACATAACTACGGAACACACATTTAGCAAGCCTTCACAGCTAACAGTAACTGTTCAAAGTGATGTCATCAGGCATCTGCACTTCTGCAAACACTGTCGCCACAGCAACTGTACACACTGGTGCTTGCTTACATACGTAACTACCCTGTCGCCAAAATATGACTGACGCTGCCAACCAGCCAATCAGCGCACACAGACCTGACACACCTTCAGGCAATCCCTCAACAAACAAAGGGAGTTACATGCTGATCCAACCTTCAGGGTAGCAAACAGAGACCAGCAAACGCGGAAATGTGCACAGGGACTATTAGTAAATCACAGATATGGTATCAAAATCGACCCAAAGGTGGAGTAAGAGTCACACCATTTCCATAAAAACATCATGTGGAAAATATAATCTGAGACAGATAAAAACTTCTGGCTGTCCTCTTGAACAACTAAATGTAAACACCGTTGATGGTAATCGCCATCTCTTAACCCCTTCACAGCCCCAGCCTGTAAAACATTCCGGGCTGAAAGATGTACAGACACGCCTGCAAATGGTACATTTTCTGGTCCTATAACGCATCTTTCAATGCTATGAATTTTTTAATGAAAATCTTTTCACACGCCAGTGCAAAAAAAGAAAACAAAAACGCTTAAGGGTTTCAAATTTCACACTTGTACTGGTCATTTTCAAGTGACATGAAGGCAGTGACAGGGTTAAAATACAAAGACCAGTACTAGGCAGTAGGGTATGCTCAGTGTTTGCCATCAAGCTTACAAAGACCAGTACTAGGCAGTAGGGTATGCTCAGTGTTTGCCATCAAGCTTACAAAGACCAGTACTAGGCAGTAGGGTATGCTCAGTGTTTGCCATCAAGCTTACAAAGACCAGTACTAGGCAGTAGGGTATGCTCAGTGTTTGCCATCAAGCTTACAAAGACCAGTACTAGGCAGTAGGCTATGCTCAGTGTTTGCCATCAAGCTTACAAAGACCAGTACTAGGCACTAGGCTATGCTCACTGTTTGCCATCAAGCTTACAAAGACCAGTACTAGGCACTAGGCTATGCTCAGTGTTTGCCATCAAGCTTACAAAGTCAGTCCCACTGAATTCAGCAGTTCTCATTCAAAACACACTGCCACATCATCCTGCAGATAATATGTTCTTGGAGTGAACTCATTGTACCTACTGCCAAGGCCACAACACCCACTGTTTCAGCTATCGCAGTAGTACCTATCAAAACCATCGCCATTGCTGCTGACACAACACCTGCTGTTTCAACTGTCATGATAGTACCTATCAAAACCATTGCCACCGCTGCTGACACAACACCCGCTGTTTCTGCTGCCATAATAGTACCTATCAAAACCATCGCCATTGCTGCTGACACAACACCCGCTGTTTCTGCTGCCATAATAGTACCTATCAAAACCATCGCCATTGCTGCTGACACAACACCCGCTGTTTCTGCTGCCATAATAGTACCTATCAAAACCATCGCCATTGCTGCTGACACAACACCCGCTGTTTCTGCTGCCATAATAGTACCTATCAAAACCATTGCCATTGCTGCTGACACAACACCTGCTGTTTCAACTGTCATGATAGTACCTATCAAAACCATTGCCATTGCTGCTGACACAACACCTGCTGTTTCAACTGTCATGATAGTACCTATCAAAACCATTGCCATTGCTGCTGACACAACACCTGCTGTTTCAACTGTCATGATAGTACCTATCAAAACCATCGCCACCGCTCTCTACCGTAGCCTTAGTATTTGATACGGCTGATATTGAATAATGAAATAAGACGCAATATATCATCATGTAAAGATCAATCTTTTGAACTTGCTGGGACATGCTTCCTTATCATAAATTTGCCAAAGTACTGGAGCAGTAGGTGTGTCCTGGCGGCAGGTTAACTGTATGAAATACCAATGCCCTGAAATCAAAATCCTTGTTTCGAACCTAAATGTATCTCCCCCCTCCTTCTCCCACCAATCCTGTAAGCACGAACACACAGATACACACACACACACACACACACACACACACACACACACACAATACACCCATCCACACACACACACACAAAAGTCACACAACTCCTACATTTTCTCTCTGTAGTGTCAAAACTGACAGCAAGTGCCCAAAGCAAAATCCTACACCTCATAAAAAAAGAAAGTAAAAAAAAAAAAAAAAAAAGATTGATCACAATCTGAGTTATCCTGGAGACATCTCATATTGGAGTACATCCCAGTGAAAAGGACACGAATGTCAAATCATGAACATCCGTCTTGTTTATAAACTGTCAACCTGAACACCGAACACAGGCAGAAGAGGTTTCGCTCAACGATAACTAACTAGACAACTGCAACTTTCACGCCAACAGTCTTCCGTGCTGGACATGAAAGACAACACAGCCGCAAGCAGATTAGCAGCCTACAGTTCATTTTTCATTGTCCAGCTGTTGTTCTGTCGCTAACAAAGGGGCTGACCCCCCAAATCTGCATGTTTCATGGCGTCCTGTTCAACAAGCTTTCTTCTTAAGCTTTCATGTGTTTGGACTGAGCGTATTTTACACACACACTGCTGGAGGCAACAACAAACATGACAACACTGACTGCAAGTGCAAGGCACCTAGCATCCCCTTTTGTTAGCATCAGTGTGAACAACCAAACAGGATACGAAGAAGTTTGTACTGATCAATGCTTGTTATTTCAACTGCTGATTTGTTTTCTTCTATTACAACTAGCACTATCAATACCTATTACAACTAGCACTATCAGTACCCTATTACAACTAGTACTATCAATGCACTATTACAACTAGTACTATCAATACACTATTACAACTAATACTAATAATGCACTGTTACAGACTCAAGAGCTTACAATGGAACACAGTGTTTGTCTGTAACCATTAAACCCTTCCCACCTTAGAAATTTTGTTGCCCCATCATATTATTACTGCAGTGCCAGTGCCAGCCTTAAGAAATGAGTTATGGAGTTTTTAATTAATTAGTCACCATCGTACGGCTAAACATGCGAGATCAAAACCTCATAAACTGTCATGTTCAGACCAAGCATTTATCAAACATAAATCACAGAACTCGCCTGTGTTTACACATAACTTACCTGTGTTTAACAGGAAACAGCTGTTACAGGCATTTTTTCACAATCAGCTGTTATTGACGTTTTCTCACAATCAATATTCACAAAACTCATGAACCAGAAGGAAAAACTAAAACCTTCAGTGATAAATGTGTTTGCTGCTGACATCTTCATTGGCTGTCTGGTTCTGGGGGGATGGGAGATGGAGATTGGGAGTGGCGGGGGGGTTTCCATGATTGTGCGTATACATGTGTGTGTATAGGTGTGCGTGTATGTGCATGTTGATGCAGGGGAGGGATAGAGTGAGGTAAGTATCAGATTATTAAATGAGGCCGTGTACTGTTGTAATGTTTCACATACTGCACTTTGAGACTCACGCATGTATAGTCACAGAGGGATTCAGCACATTAGAAACAATTTATTAGTATGATGATTATTTCAATAAAATGCTTAAAATTTCATTAAATGTATTTTTCAGTTTTTCTCAAAACTTGAAATACTGAGTTATGATGTTATAACTGATCACTAATGAACTATCAAGTTTAACTGCTGTGTTTGTGTGTGTATGTGTGTGTTGGGGGGTGGGGGGGGGGGGTGGCGAGAGAGGGGGGTGTGGATGTGTGCATGTTTTTTAGCTGAAGTGCAGCACCAACCTGAAGCTGCCATAGACGATGAGGAGAATAGAAATGACAAAGGTGGACAGCCGTGAGGAATCGACTATGCTAAAGGCTCTGAAAACAAATGAAAGCATACACTGGTTCCACATCATCAAATACGTTTTGTTTGTTTTTCAAGGTGAGTTTCAGGGTGCAGGGTTGAAAACAATCATCAATTCATCTATAAAGCATCTACTCTGGTGTTCCTCCATGCATATGATGTGCATGTACATTAGGGTGTGTGTGTGTGTGTGTGTGTGTGTGTGTGTGTGTGTGTGTGTGTGTGTGTGTGCGTGCGTGTGTGTGTGTGCATGCATGTGTGTGCATGCAGGCACACGCACATGTGTGTGCACATGCGTGTGTGTGTGTGCGCATGTGTGTGTGCATATGCGCACAAAGCAGCAGAGAGACCCGTATCTGTGTGTGCCTCTTTTACTTTTGCTTCAGTAACCCTTTCATTGTTGATTTGCTGTGTCATTTTGACCATATGCCTGTACCACAAGCAGGACTTGCAGCACGTACGCACATCAAGCATTCACCATCCTCATCCTCATCACAACCCACACCCGGCTTAAATGTATGTATACATGTGCACACACATGCAAAATGATTGCAAATGCACATGAAACTTCCGGCAGTCCATGTCAGTTCAAGAGATTAGGGAAACACTAAAAATAACCTGTAATGCACTAAAACATGTGAACTCTGGAGCAAGTCTGCTTGAGAGTGGAGAACAGCACACTATATAACCCTAACACTTAACAGCAATCAATAATAGTGACAAATCATCACCTGTGTTAGCAATGCATTAGCCCCCTCCCCAGAATCAGTGCAGGAAGATGAACTTTGCCGACTGACACTGATGTCATGATGGATTAACACTGTTGTCATGGAATGAGTGGGCAGGCCTTCTGACCTGATCAATCACTATGAATCATTTCCATGTCCCCGTCCACTGGATACACTCACAGAGACAGAGAGCTAAATAAGTGAGGCCTAATTTGTAGTATATGCCCTGAACTCATGAAACTGGAATAAGTGAAACAGAAATGAACTTCAGCATCTCTGTCAAGTATATTATTATTACAGGGCTTCCCACCTTGTGCATTTATTATATAATCTGACAATGATAGTTGGGTCGGGCATGTAAATCAAAACCCATGCATTTTCCTAAGCATTACACTGAGGTTTCTATGCATTTTTCAAACAGGTGGCAAAAGTGGTACACAGGAACTGGTCTGATGATCATTGTAAATTGTAACCATTAGATACACACACACACACACACACACACACACACACACACACACACACACACACACACACACGCAAGCATGCATGCACACACACACTACTCAGCTCTGTTCTTTAACTTGAAGACAATTTTTTTTACACCTACAAACAATTAATTTGGACAGTCCCAGTCGCTGACTAATGACAGTACAAGGTGCTATGGGAGGCTCCACTGTAGCAATGGTGACTTAAAAAAAAACAAAAAAAAAACCTTACGTCACAGCAGCAGCCTCAGTCAGTTGTTCTTCCCCCATAGTGTCCACCTTGAGGTCTTCTGAAACGAAACAAGGCATTTAGATGATTTACTGATGTGCAGCTCCTTTTCAGTTTTCTGACACGTACACTTTGCCGTCCTCATACCTCTGCGACAACTCATTCAAAATCAAAGAGTTAATTCTACTGGCATGACGAGTTAATTCTACATGCATGACAGTCTTCCAGGACAGACATCAAAACATCCTTGACATCCATGCAGTAAATACATAGTTCCAGGCTGGAAGGACATCCCCGACAGCCGTGCACTGACTTCAAGCATGGTTCCAGGCTGCCAATTACCTGAGCACTTCAGCCAGTCAAGAATGTCACAGTTAATATTTTGCATGAACAAAAACCACTGACAAGTGGCTCCCATGTTTTCCTTACAAGTTACATTGTTACAAGGTAAAGCACTGCAATGGAGCAAGCAAAAGACTGGCCGATTTTGAACAAAGCCTACAAAATTGGTGACGGTACACATCCTGAATCTGATTCACTGCCCCAATGTGCACTGATGACAAGAAGTAGTTTTAAATGTTCAATCAACTGCGGCCAGTTAAATCATCTGAATACACGTTGGAATGAGACTCAAACCCAGTTTTAAATGTCCAATCAACTGCTGCCAGTTAAACCATCTGAATACATGTTGGATTGAGCCTCAAACCCAGTTTTAAATGCTCAGTCAACTGCTGCCAGTTAAACCATCTGAATACATGTTGGAATGAGACTCGAACCCAACACAGTTCCACATGGTGGTCAGATTCTCTCAGGGTTTACACCTCAGTGCAGAACCCTCTGCTGTATGAAGGTCAGCTGCATGATGCAATGATGCCCACTTGCCAATTAATCTTAGTTGTTATTCATGATTCTGTGACTATCACTGACACAGTATCACTATCAATTAATCAACTACAGTTGACCCTTTGTCAGCTGCAGTGAGTAATGTTATTATTTAATAAATATGTGATAAGCATGTTAATGCTCTTAGTTGTAATACATGTATACATATCATGTATTATGAACAAATTAACCACCCAGGCTGTACACTCAACTGATAGTTTAGCAATTAGTAAACTCCCTCCTCATCAATTCTCAAGTGTGTGCGTGTGTGTGTGTGTGTGCGCGCGAGTGTGTATGTGTGTTTACTGTCAGTGTGTAACAAATTTCTAGAATGGCTGCCAAACTTTAGGGTTTGGCAACCTTTTTCTTCTTCCCCTTTATGTCTGGCTACCTACCAAATTGTAAAGCATGGCAGCCAAAGGCCACTAAGCAAAATATTTGATGTTCAGGGCTATTATAGGCATTTATCACAGCCTGTCATCTGCTATTAATATTCTACAACGCCACCATGCCTTAGGCACAGTCATCAGTACCATGCTTCAGGCATAGTCATCAGCACCATGAAGTGACGAACCACAGCTCAAAGCTCAAGGCACAACTTGATAATTGAGTGTTAATTGATTTCTAACAGAAGAGACCCAGGTTCTATGGTAAGTGATACAATGGTATACCCTTGACTTTCTAATGAAGGTTTTGAGAGACCAAGGTACTAAGGCAATGTAATACAATTGTATACCCTTGACTGTTTTAAATGAAGTTTTTGATTTGTGTCCATGTATCAAGACTAATGGTGTTCTTCGCTTCCACCCTATGCAGTGACATTATTTATAAAGTGTGCCATTACTTTGCTGTATTGAAGACAGAACACAAGCTTACCTGTGAAAGTTATCTGTATACATATTATACAAATTTAGACTTTACACTCTGTATACAGTGCCTCCCAAGTACACACACAAACACTCTCTCTCCTCTCTCACACACACACTGATGCACACTCTCTCTCTCTCTCTCTCTCTCTCTCTCTCTCTCTCTCTCTCTCTAAGATAAGCATTGACTGCTTCTGTTTTATTTTCTGATACTAGTCATATGAACTGATCAGATGTTCTGCTGCTTCATTTGCTAATAATGTGCTCATCATACCGACATATGCTCATAATCATAATACATAACTGAATGATGTATAGCATGTGTTCATCTGGCGCCGTGTTTTGTGTGGAAATTCTCATGTATAATGTTTCATTCACTCATTCATGTCTAATATGAATAATGCCTGTAATATCTATTCATCAGTAGTTTAGCAAGGACTAGTTGTTAGACAGGTTTTTGACTGAACCTAAACTACAATCCTTGTAAAATAAAGTTACTGAGTTTAAGTTCTCTCTCTCTCTCTCTCTCTCTCTCTCTCTCTCACACACACACACACACACACACACACACACACACACTCTCTAACAAACAAAGCAGCAAGTGGGTCAAATTCTTGATACTGAACACCAAGTTAACCATTCAGGTCATAGTACACCAAACATGAAAGGCAATTCAGTATACCACCAGTGACACTGCAATTCACTCATTGCTGACTCACTCTGCAACCTCCACAAGCTCATGAGGAGAACCACTACAGCATGACTAAAACTTCTTTCTTTGTAAAAGCACCCATCGCTCTCCTATCCACTATGCAAATACAGCCTAGACTCTACAGCCAACTTTACTGCTGCGTTCTTTCCCAAATAAATAATTATCAAATGCAAAAATGTGATGAAATTAAACAAATCTAAAAAATTTACAGTGGCAGCAGCAGACTCTGCAAAGAAGGTTGAAGGTGGCAACACAACAGAACATCAGCAAGTTGTCTGTGATCCAACACAGGTCTATTACCCCAAACTGCGATCCAACACAGGTCTAGTGCCCCAAACTGTGATCCAACACAGTTCTATTACCCCAAACTGTGATCCAACACAGGTCTATTGCCCCAAACTGCAATCCAACATAGGTCTATTAGTATTACCCCAAACTGTAATCCAACACAGGTCTGTGATCCAACACAGGTCTACTACCAAAAACTGTGATCCAACACAGGTCTATTAGTAGTATTACCCCAAACTGCAATCCGACACAGGTCTATTAGTACAGGTCTACTACCCAAAACTGCAATCCAACACAGGTCCATTACCCCAAACTGCGATCCAACACAGGTCTACTACCCCAAACTGCAATCCAACACAGGTCTACTACCCCACCAGCAAGCACTTAAGTTTAAAGGCTGACATCATGCACTGCTACAGCCGGCAATGTATTATATTTATAGGGACACCTACAAGTACAACAGTCTGTAAAAGGAACCACCACCAGCTGTTGCCCCCTCGGCCCGCATGGCGCTAAAAATAGCCCCACGGGGCTAGGGTGTCAAACAAAGACAGGTAGAGATGACTGAAGTACAGCAACCGACCCTGAAGGCGGGCAGTCACTGGGCAGAGCTTTAAGGCTGTGGCCAGGGTGAGCTGACGGCACAGCTAGCCTATCATAGATTCATAGTGTGGACAGTTACACAGCTTGGTGGTCGTGACCCGGCAAACCAGGCACAGCCTGTCAGCATCCTTCGACCGTCCTCACCAGCATCAGTCTACCGTCTTCTACCCTCTTAACCAGCATCCTTCTACGATCTTCACCCGCACCCTTCTACTGTCTTCACCTGCATCTCTCTACGATCTTCACCAGCACTGGTCTACTGTCTTCACCAGCATCCTTCTACTGTCTTCACTAGCATCCTTCTACTGTCTTCACCAGCATCCTTCGACCGTCTTCACCAGCATCGGTCTACCATCTTCTACCCTCTTTACCAGCATCCTTCTATGATCTTCACCAGCATCCTTCTACCATCTTCACCAGCATCCTTCTACCATCTTCACCAGCATCCTTTTTACAATCTTCACCAGCAGTGGTCTACTGTCTTCTACCATCTTCATCAGCATCCTTCTACCGTCTTCACCAGCATCCTTCTATTGTCTTCACCAGCATCCTTCTAACATCCTCACCAGCATCCTTCTATCGCCTTCACCAGCATCCTTCTATCGTCTTCACCAGCATCAGTCTACCATCTTCTACCCTCTTCACCAACATCCTTCTACTGTCCTCACCAACATCCTTCTACCATCTTCACCAGCATCTTTCTACCACCTTCACCAGCACAGGTCTACCATCTTCACCAGCATCCTTCTACCATCTTCATCAGCACTGACAAAAGGTCCAAAAGTTAACACACAAAACAAAGTTGGATGCTGTCCCTACCAACACAAGTACTGTATTTGTAGTTGGGGTCAACTATTTCTGCAGAGGGGGTCACCTACTTTCATAACGGGTGTGACCCTATGTTGTTTTTCAGGTATCGACCCTACGTTGTTGTCATTTTTCAGCAAGGACAGATTGTAAGACTAGACTAAAATTGTTATCCCTAAATATTAAAGATCAGCAAGGACAGATTGTAAGACTAGACTAAAATCTTTATCCCTAAATATTAAAGATCAGCAAGGACAGATTGTAAGACTAGACATCTGCCTAAAATCTTTATCCCTGAATATTAAAGATCAGCAAGGACAGACTGTAACTGTAAGACTAGACATCTGAAGAAATATTTATCCTTGAATATTAAAGATCAGCAAGGACAGATTGTAAGACTAGACATCTGCCTAAAATCTTTATCCTTGAATATTAAAGATCAGCAAGGACAGATTGTAACTGTAAGACTAGACATCGGAAGAAATCTTTATCCTTGAATATTAAAGATCAGCACGAACAGATTGTAAGACTAGACATCTGCCTAAAATCTTTATCCTTGAATATTAAAGATCTTGAAATCAATCAGTCCCACAGCTCTGGGCAGTTTCACAGCTCTATGCCCCCCCCCCCCACCCCTTTAAGAACAACACAGCTCTACCCTCCCACAAACCGTAGGTCAGAAGAGCTGTGGCACAGGGCCCTCTCCACTTGCAAGGAACAGCCCACCACTTAAACCTAAAGTATCCCAAACTGTCAAACAAACACCCAAAGCCTCTCTGTATTGTCCCTTGAAAGTCCCTCTAAGAACCTGCGAAAGTGAGGACTAATTCAGGTTCTGCCTCATTCACAAAACAGAATAACCTGCTTCAAACAGCTCTCGGAGACCTTGCACTCTGGAGTCTGACTGTACTTCAATCTTTATGGCTGGGCCCACACAGACCTACTTCAGTGTTTGCACAAAGAACTGACTGCAGCTGGCAACAGCTGACATACAAAACAATCACACCTATAATATAATAACAGACATGAAAATGGAACAGAAAAAGCTGGCAACAGCTAGTTAGTTGGTGCTTTAATTAAGCCGTCAACCACAAAGGGTTATATATCAGGGCTAATGCCATTAGTAATGGCGACAGCTGACATACAAAACAATCACACACATATAATACACTAACACTAATCACACATGTGTGATATGTAATACAGTAACAATAAATAACAATACAGTAACAATAAATAACAATACAGTAACACTAAATAACAAACAGGAAAATGGAACACAAAAACATCACAAGCATCCGTGATCATATCAAACCTTTAGTAGAGACAGTTCTTGGCTTCAAACAGAAGAAAAAGTCAAAAGAGCTTTGTGGAAAATGTGCAACAGGCAGAACCTTTCTATAAATTTAAAAGGTAACGCGAAGGCTGTAGAACCTGTCCATTCAAAATGCAAGCTGCCTCCATTCAAGCTGCAAGCTGCCTGTCAAATATTCCATTCCTTCCATTGCAGGGCCTGATTATAAACTTGCCCATTAACTTACATGATGATTACGGCATTATTGTGAAAGTTCTGGTCCAGCAGCTGTCAGTGTTCTGCTAAGATCTCTCCCAATCTCTCTCTCTCTGCCTGTCTCTCGGTCTCTCACACAAACACACAGTAACTTGTAAGTAATTTGATGCCTTACACCCACTCTCACCGTCTGGGTTTATTTATATACATGCTTTTCTCTCCTGTGGTGCAACCTGAGCAGGTTTTAGAAATAGAACTGATTTTTTTTTTAATGGGGGGGGGGGGGGGAAGGGGCAGGGCTTTATTCTGTACAAGGTACAATATCCTCTTCTCTCCCCGCTCTGTCACTCTTTTCAAGTGTTGTGGCTGTGAATGTGCCAGCCTGCTGTGTGAACGGCATTGGGAGGTTTTTCTGTGCCTTCAGAACAAAGTAAGCATCACACCAACACAGCTGCTGTTAGTATTACTGACTACAGACTGGACCCACGCCATTATACTCAACTCTATAACTTCAGGGTTCAGTGAAACCCAAAGGGTCCACCAAGCCAGGGGTGAAATTCCAGAGAGCTGAACCAGGCCAGAGAAGGCCAGGGTGTTCCTGTGGGGGTGGGGGTGGGTGGTGGTGTCCAGACCAAAGTAACTCTGTTATAAATACTTCAAAAGGAAACCTTAAAATAACACTCTTTGACACTTTGTAAACAGAATACCGAAATTTACTGACTATGAATAACATAGAAAGTTGCCTTACAACTGCATGAAAGATACCAGTAAAATAGCACACAGTATAAATTTATATAATACATGAACATAAGTACACATAAAAGTGTTAAAATACAGAGTACTTTACCTCAGAGTTAGAGTCTGGAGGGCACAATAAACCCATATATTCAGGCTCAAAATGAACATCATAATTTCTGTTATGCCTTATGGTATTAAACTATGATATCAATATATTATAAATAAAGCATACTTCCATAGCAGAATTAGAAGTATGCTACAGATCATTCAGACAGGTTTCAGGAAAACTGAAAATTTTAAACACAATGGACCAGGGTGCTCTGCTGTTTTAATGTACCCCAAATAATATTAATAAATAAAACTAGAGGTATGAGAGTGGTGAATCCAAGCACATTTAGTCTCCCATTTAAACACTTTCAGACTAACATTTAATCATTAAGGAGTATTATTTCCCATGCCTATGTATGCACTAAGCACATTTATTTCATATGAACAGCCAGGTCAACAAAATTGTGCAAAATGGAAACAAAGCCAGAGAATAGCCAGTCATAAGTTACCAACAAAAGCCTACAGGGTTTCTGTTTGTTTTACAGAATGTTAAATTTCACCATATCTTCAAATGTTCACAAAAAAACACTCATCATACATGGTCACACAAATGTGCACATGTGTGTGCGTGAGCACACACAACCACGCACACACACACAGATAAGCAGTACCAAACAGTAAGCAGTCCCTTCATCTGCATTGAAGAGTGAAAGTTGCCAGAGCAAAATTACCCTACCTGTTTAATGCAGACTTCTACAGTATTGGTAAACAGTCTGAGTCCGAATGATGGTACTTCTTAACCAGTGTGAATAATTTTTATTGTAATCTGTAATTTTTATTGTAATCTGTACAGATCTGGAAAACACAAGTCCAAATGAACACCAACATCACAGCGAGATTGACACTAGAATGCTAGCACTTAGTAGCAGTCATTCTTGTTTCAGCTCTTTTTTCTTTGACACTGTTCGTGTTCGCCCATTCTTCAAGCTGGATGCTAATTCTACAAAGTTTTGCAGATTTTACTGAGTGTATTATCTCCATTCCGATGTTTCAGGTTCAGCTGTCAGGCACAATAATTCAAGTTATTGTGAGTGACTGTACCACATCAAGCTCCAATTCCAAAGGCACTGGCTTAGAGTCACACAAACCACAGAGAAAGTTTGTAACAGTAACGCCATAACACCTACCTGTACCTTCAGTTACAACCAAAACTGAACCAAAAGTACTATTCATGTAATGTTTTTTTCATTTTCTCTCCATCTCTATAGGAACTACAAATGACAGCAGAGACAAGCGTGAGCCAGTTTGGCCCAGCGGTAGGGTGCTAGGCTGGTAAGCAAAAAGGCCTCCGGTCTGTGTACACTGTCTTGTGACTTTGTCCCTCAAAATTAATGAAACATTAAAATGGTTCTCTTGATCACCACAGCCCATCTTAACGCAGGAGTCACTATATGGTGGTGACAGTGTAGCAACAAGTACAGATAATCTCCCTCTTTCCCCACCTCCATACCCCTCTTCCCTAATAATCCTTATGGACGTTAAGAACCATGTTTACTTACAGATTTACACACGCCCCAGAGCGTCACCCTGGATTCACTCAGCACTGTGTAACACAGCACAGGCCAGCCAGCCTTAAGCACATCTCCTCTCAGTCACAGCTTACTTATAAATACCAGATAGCTTGGGAACAAAAGAAGCACACAAAAAGAAACAATCACAAACTTGCAAACCTGCTTCTGAATAGTATCTACACTTTTGCTTACTAGTTATTAAATTTTACTGTCACCTGACACTTGGGAAACTTTCTGGACATAATATAATTAACAGTAACACTTTAAGGTTTAATCTTAAAATGTACATACTGCTTTGACTACATGTACCCATGCACATTACTAATTGCAACATCATCAGCCATGGAACTTGGAAGCTGGGGCCACATCTTGTAAACTGATGCCAGTACTAATCAGTGATTAGATAAGTTTTTTCAGCAAATGACCAGGACAGCATTCAAATGCAGCCAGTTTCAATATGCCACATACATCCCAAAGATGATAAAAGTACTCATAATTTAACTGATTGTCTGATAAGACTCCTAAGAGTAAGATTATCTGCCTTGGCTGACCCAACATAGAAATGATACCAGAACAGTCACTTACACTACAGCTGATAATGGCATGATGCTAAACTCCCAACCTGTGTGGACTGAAGGACCTAAAGGTCTCAAGGAGTGAAGGACCTAAAGGTCTCAAGGAGTGAAGGACCTAAAGGACAGCAGGCTTTGGATGGCACAGCCTCTGACAACCTTTTGTGTAACTTAATGCTGGCAGTATACTTGTTAGTAAATTGATTTCAGTCTCAGGGTCTTCTAAATGGCAGGACAGCTTTCAGATCTAAATCAGTCCACACAGTTATGATGCTTTCATTACCTCTAGAGAGAGAGAGAGACAAAGACCCTCCCCCTTCACCCACTAATTAATCCAGTGGATACATGCACACACACACACACACACACACACACACACACACACACACACACACACACACACACACACACACACATACACCAACAGCTGCACAAAGGTGAAATGGTGTGATAGTGGTGGTCAGCCTGTCAGCCACAGTCACTGAATCAGTGAAGGGGTGAATGAATGGTTGGTTCACTGATGTGTAAGAACGGCTTTTTGTGAGCACTGCCCAGCAAAGTGCCTTCTTCTACTCTAGCAGTGAAACTGGCTTGCACAGTTGCAGCTGAGTTGCACATCCAGTCTCTCCAGTCCTCCAGGCAACAGTTTGTAAAAATATATTTACAAGCATGTCTGGCCCCTCTCCTGACCACCAAGTATTGCTGACAACAAGAACACCAGTCTGGAGAAAACCAAAGGGACTTTGACACGAAATCTACCATGGTAAATGAGTAACGATTAAAAAAATACAATAAAGCATTCATGACCCACCCGTTACAGGTAAAGGGACCAGGGATGTAGCTCAGTTGGTTGAGAGTGCTGGGTCCTGTGTACATACTGCTGTTGAGTGTTGTATTGTCAGGCAACTTTCTCTTGACGGTAAACACTTCTTAAACCACTGGAACCCAATTACAGTGTATCCAGTGACAACAAGCAGAGCATTTAGGCAGGCAACTTTCTCCTGCTGGCAAACACCTCTCTGAACAGCCACTGCCGCACTGGAACCCCATTACAATGCATCCAGTGACAACAAGGAGAGCATTTTATGCTCTGCTGTTTGGCTGCAAGTTGTAACAGTACTAACACTAACAGCCATTCCAGAAGTACCTACCACACACACACACACAGTGAAGGCAGCCTCTTGAAAGCCCTGCAAGTTCAACTGTCAAGTCCACAGACCAAGGCAGGCTGAACTAAATGGTTTGAATCTTGGTTCAACTTTCAGCTGGCAGTCAGTGGCAATGTCAATGACCTCATCCAGTGGTCAAGTTCACACAGGAAAAATGGGGTGGGCTGGGGTGGAGAAGGGGAAAGAAAGGGGTGGAAGGTTGGTGGGTATACAGTGTTCAATGTGACAGTGGTTATAAATGATGTAAAATGCATGTCATAATCACAACAATTAGACTCACAAGCTATAATATAAATGTGGGATTTTGCTGGGGTTGCAAACGCTTCCTTGAATTTGTATTTAGCAAAGGCAGCATCTTGAAAAAATACATACATGTATCCAGACATGATGCTAAACACACTGACAGCAATTTATTTTGATTTGTTTTAAAGAACAGTCCAAAACAATATTAACAAACTAGTTCCAATTCTGCCTCTTGCACCTACCTACTGCAGAATTCTGTACAAGCCCACAGGATAGCAGCAACACGCTTTTGTTATTCTCACGCTTCGGACCATACTGCATACAACGATACATGTATGCCAACCTACTTCTTTCACCGGTACCTGGTTAGATCTCGGCCTTTTGCCGGTACTTGCAGATTCCTGGCTGCTTTGTTTACCTTCTTGAGTAGGCAGCCTACTAGTACTAAGACTGTGTAAGAGCCACAGACCAGAGCTAGTGGAAGGAACTGGTTCAGAGCTATCATCACGACTACATTATACTGGGCTGTGAAATGTGGTCAGTCCTGCACACAGATGAATGGAGGGAAACTAGTAATGTGGCAGGAAACTGAAGCAGGCAGTCAACTATCATTGAATCAACTATGACTGACCTCAGTGGATGTCACCCACCATGGCCTGGCAGCTGGCAGTTTCTGGGTGTATGGCTATCACTGCAGGCCTGTTTGTGGGTGTATCAATGACAATGCACACCCATTTCTGGGTCTAGCAATGCACCCCATTTCTAAGTGTATCAATGCACACATATGAATGCACACCAGTTTCTGGGTGTATCGATGCACACATATCAATGCACACCTGTTTCTGGGTGTATCGATGCACACCTGTTTCTGGGTGTATCAATCAATGCACACCAGCTGCATTGCTGCGACATTGCAAACATTGCATGGTATTGGTACTACTACCAGACACTGGCTGATAAACTGAATGACAGGAGGCATTGAAACAATTAAATTATCAATGTCCATCTTACTTCTTAGTTCTTACTGTCAAAAGCAATACAAGTTGCCTACAGGCTTCTGAGCTCACAGTCTTAAGCATCGTCAACTGATATAAAACAAATGGTGGTTGGGGGGTGGGGGTGGGGGGGTCATTGGTCTATCAATCTACTTCTGAAACATTTTATTTTAGCTATTATTATTTTTACTTACTGGTCCACACTCTGACATATTATTATTAATAATCT
This sequence comes from Alviniconcha strummeri, assembly GCA_963584105.1. Taxonomy (NCBI): domain Eukaryota; kingdom Metazoa; phylum Mollusca; class Gastropoda; family Provannidae; genus Alviniconcha; species Alviniconcha strummeri. Next base: position 3,049,654 of record OY757552.1, read on the forward strand.
AATCATTAACTCGATTAACAATTTAATGGTACTATTATGACTATTAGTATTATCATCAATCTCAATCAGGAGCCGGTTTAATACTGATAATAGAGCAGACTTTACAACTTAGACATGTTTAGTGATTTACCCTGTCCTAAGTGATAGATATTTAAACTCTTAATGCTACAGCGCAAAGTGATATGTTTGCTGCCAATGAAGCAGTTACAGAGGCTAAGTACTGATATTCTAATCACGGTCCTCATTTATAACATTCCCCCTCAACTCCCCCCCCCCTCCACACACACACAAACATGTGAACTGCTCTGTGCTAGCATTAGCTTGCCACTGGGTACAAACTCAAGCTGTTTGATATGAGATTCATGATGGCCACTAAAAGACCGGCTTGGTACACATGCACAATCCAACTCAAACTGTCAAAGAGATCATATATTTCATGACTGGACAAATCCACTGGATGTGCGCAATGATCTAGGATTATATCAGCGGTTTAGGTTTTCAGGCCATGAGTTCCACGAGGTAATCAATGAGTTTAATGATGATTTGCAGTACCTCGCATCAACAAAGGGGAGTCTGCTGTTGTCGTTGGCCGGAGCCATACTTGTGTGTGTTTCACTGTAAGACTTAGAGACTAAGAGTCAGATTACATTACAGTCACGGTGAAATATTGAAGGCCATAAGCCATCACAGTTGTAACTGAGACTGAGACAGTGAGAGCATTTTGTGCATCATGCCCATGATTAGGACTGTCGATGTCATAATTTCGAATTGGGCACATAACTATAACTGTTCAGACAGCTGGAAGGCTTTCTGCTAGCATAGTTTATATAGCTCTGTTTATTAAACCAGCTCATGTGAAGTTTGTACAAAATGTCTATAGATAACTGTGCAGTGGGTTGGAAGGCTTTCTGCTAGCATAGTTTATATAATCATGGTTATGTTTATTAAACCAGCTCAAGAGAAGTTTGCACAAAACGTTGAGTAGACCAGTGTCTGGTATTATTTATATAGTAATTAGTATTTTTTGTCTCAAAATGTGGTGTTATATGAATGATATTAATACATTTGCTAGTCTGAAGTGGATGTTTCTTCATAGTCATAGTGTGATTAATTGCACTGCAGTGATACGAAATGATTGTAATATCATTATGCCACTTTCCTTCCACTTTTTCGCCCTGATATAACCGTACTGGTTGACTGGGTGTAAAACACCAAGTTATTTAGTACTTTCTTCCACTTCTGTCTTAATTCATTAGTTACACGAATGTACCTCCCTACACTGTTACCACGCAAAACGCAGAATCAAAATAAAACCAAACAGAAGCGGGAAAAGGTTGTGCTTCTGAACAAACAAAGCAACTACCAAACACACCCAGTGAAACACAGTATATGTCACTACCCTGCTCAGTAGCAGACGATACAAATGTGAAAAGCTGTTTCAACAAACTGACAAGTTCTGGTAACTTTTAAGAACAAGAGGATTTATTTCCAGTGCAAATTTACCCAAGCGTGTTGTTGGCCGCTGGCTGCTTCTCGCGACATATTTATAAGACCACGGAATCAAAAAAAAAAATTAATCTTGTTTGCTGGGGAGAACAAAGTAAATGCTGAGCCTGTAACACTGCAAGGGCTAAAGGTTCGTCGCCTCCATTCCGGTCTAAAAAGAGACCGAACATGGCGACGAATGCAACTGCAATAAATCTTCGAACGAGTCGGACTCGGGCGGATCCATATATTTTCAAGTGTTTCCACCTGCACAACAACAAAATTTAACGTGTTAAACACAGAACTGTTAATACAAATCGCTTACCCTCTGAACAGCAGAAATGAAGACTTCATAACATGGAAGTGCCCCTATTTTTGATGATATGCAAAGCAGGCTCCACTCTGTCGCCAAATCAGTGATTCATTCTGACGATTCCAGATTGTTTGCAATATTTTCCTTTTGTCACGCTCCAAATCCAACATGAAGACTTTTCTCTGACCCTGTATGCAATGCACCCACGACCAAATAAGCGGAATTTTCGATCAGGTTTGAGAACCAAAGCTTTGTTTACGTTCGACCGACAGGGGTCGCCTGCCTGTGTTATTCGGTTCTTCCAGATGTGTGATACGTCCGCTCTAGAAAAAATAGTTCTAAACGATATTTTTTTACATTACAGACTTTGTTGAACAAACTCCAGTAAAAAGTGCAATTTCAAAAACATTTGGAATAAAGTCAATTTGTCCTACCACCTTTTAGCACGTGTGTTGGCGTTTTTACGTATCACTTACGCGAACGAATACTCTACATGTACGCGACGCAAAGCTAGCCTTTTAGTGTGCGGTGCGCGCGTTGTGAGTGTGTACGTGTGTGTGTGTGCCCGGCTTAGGCTAGGCAAGTTGTTTGCCACAACAACAACAACGAAAGAGTGACATGGGAAAATAATAACTGTTTGCTAAGATTTGTCTGCAGTCTGTCACTGAGTTGACTTACTCAACAACAAAAAACGCTGCGCAAACTGTAGAACTGTCGCTGACCCGCAACAAACACCCCGCGGCCAGCCTGTAATGATAACATCAGTTTTAGTGTCAGTCGATGGCTTTTCGTGGCGTTGAAACTGATGAATACAACAATACTTTATTAATCCTCAACTGGAAAGGAAATTCGGCTTTCTGGCCTCATTTTGACAAATACGGTGATAACAATATGAGATGGACTCCGTTACAGAGTGAACAGTTTGTCCGGTCTCAGTCCCGGTTTTTTTATTCAGTCAAGTTTTAGTCACCTCAGTAGTATTTTAAGAACCGTTGCGTCAGTGAACCGTGTTTTTACCTACGTTCAGTTGTAAAGAAGTAAACGACTGTAGACACTGACTTTTGTGTCATGCGTCTCTCGCTGACCAGTCAACTACGGCCTGTTTCATTTTTATTTTATTTTAATTGCTTTTGTTTTTTTAATTTATAAGGACATTTTGTTTTGCGAACATCCCCAAAAGTGCCGGAATAATCCGCATCAACATGATTGTGGGCATCTGAGGAAGACGGGCGAAATCCCGGGCCGGAAAGGCCGTAGCGGCGTCACTATCATCGGAGAAAGCCAGTTAAAAACTGAACATCGGAAAACAAGTGCGGAATCACAACGATTTGCCCCCTTTTCGCGCGCTGTCCAGTCCGCTAAGACGTGACAATGGCGACTATGACTGATGCTGCACTGAATCACATGCCGCCTCGTCTCGCGGCCGGCCGCCGCGCCCAGAGGGCATTAAATGAGCGGCCGCCCCGCGCGGGTTTCACTGCCTGCCGAACTGAATTCCGACTGTGGGAGAGGAGATCATGCTATCTGTCACTACACGGTCACCACCGATCAGTGACTCTTGTCGGCAGTACTTGATTAAGCGGATGGGCAGCGACTGATGATGCCAAGCCGGCATCTCTAGTTCAGTAATGGTTCAGTCATTACTGACTAGAACTTGATTGTCAGTGCGGGACAAAGTCACTGACTGTGACAAGACAGTGTCCACAAATTTTGAAGAGAAAAGAGAGCCGAAGCGGATTCGAACCGAGGTCCCTCTGCTTACCGGCTCATCTTCTTCAGGTGATGTGGCCTTAGGATGTCACTTCGTTGATACTGCGGTACTACTGAGATTAGCCGCGGGGACAAGCTGAGGGCCGAATGCGTGAGCATAGTTCAATATTGCCGCTTTACGTCGGCACGGAAACCAGAAGGCTTGTTAGGACGGACAGCCCAGGACGGCCACCTCGACTCTCACACAGCTCCTGAACTATAATTACTTACCGGCTCACAATAGACTTTCACTTAAATCTTCCGGCGGCACATGCGCAATGCGGGACTGACGTACGCGATTTTTGCCGGCGGAGGTAGGGGGCAACGCATCAGGTGGGTTCCGAGTCTGGCCGAGCAAATAGGTAAACATGGTGCCAACGTCCACAGCCGGAAACTACAAGGCTTATTACGGAAGGGGGTATGGAGGTGGGGGAAGCGGGAGATTATATACCTATCGCTACAATGTCACCACCACTGCTTCTGCATTAAGGTGGGCAGCGATGAGAGCCATTTTAATGTTTCAGTACTGAGGAAGTGATGGACAAAGTCACAAGACAGTGTCCACAAACCACAACCTTTTTGAAGCGAAAAGGGAGCCGAAGCGGTATCGAACCGAGGTCCTGCTAGGCCAAACCGGCTCACTGGCCGAGCCGCAGTCTCCCTGGCCGTCAGTACATAGAGCTGCCCGCTCGCTCTATGGTCAATGGCCGGTGACAGTGTAGCGATAGGTATTATAAATTATAGTAATCTCCATCTTCCCCAACCTCCAAACTAGCGGTAAAGCGTTAGGCTGGTAAGCGGAAGGACCTCGGTTCGATACCGCTTCGGCTCTCCTTCTCTTCAAAAAGGTTGTGTGTTTTTTCATCACTTCCTACTGAAACATTAAAATGGCTCTCATCGCTACCCACCTTAATGCAAAACTTGAGTCATTCTGGTGGCAACAGTGTAGCGATAGGTGCGTAACCTCCCTCTCCCCCCGGCACCTCCATACCCCCTTTCCCCCCGTCTCCCCGTCCCTGATTAGCCGTACGGTTTCTGTGGACGTTAAGCACCATGTTTACTTACTAACCTCCAAACTCCCGTCCCTAATAAAAAGGCGTACAGTTTCTGTGGACGTAAAGCAATACCAACCAACCAACCAACCAACCTCCAAACAGACCTAAAAATAAAACTCTTATTCATTCGGAATGATGCTCATCATTCTTTAGACCTAGTTCATTGAGAAATCTCTCTCTCTCTCTCTCTCTCTCTCTCTCTCTCTCTCTCTCTCTCTCTCTCTCTCTCTCTCTCTCTCTCTCTCTCTCTCTCTCTCTCTCTCTCTCTTCAATATTTGTGAATAATTATGTGTCAGAAATGTATATTATGCATACATGCATGCTCTTCATTTTACTGTCTGTCTGTCTGTCTGTCTGTCTGTCTGTCTGTCTGTCTGTCTGTCTGTCTCTCTCTCTCTCTCTCTCTCTCTCTCTCTCTCTCTCTCTCTCTCTCTCTCTCTCTCTCTCTCTCTCTCTCTCTCTCTCTCTCTCTCTCTCTCTCTCTCAATAGTTAATATGAGTTTTTTGAGTTGATAATTATTTTGTTTTCGATTGTGTTTGTTGATTTTGTTTTTGCCCGAGGGCTGGATGAAAAAAAGTATTGTACTTATTCCTTTACCCTCGTTAATAAAAAAAATCGTTCGTTCGTTCGTTCGTTCGTTCGTTCGTTCGTTCTCTCTCTCTCTCTCTCTCTCTCTCTCTCTCTCTCTCTCCTCTCTCTCTCTCTCTCTCTCTCTCTCTCTCTCTCTCTCTCTCTCTCTCTCTCTCTCTCTCTCTCTTGCAATGACCGGTCATTTGAGACCTATTTTATACACCCATACAACTCCGCCCAGTCCTTCCGACTGCCTTCCGACCCACCCTCTCCCCCCGTTTTTTGTTGTTGTTTTTGTTTAGTTTTTTTGTCCCCCCCCCCCCCCCCACTTCTCCCTTATTGTTCTTTATAAGAAAAGCATTGACTGCTTCCGTTTCCCCCCCCCCCCCCCCCCCCCTCCCCCGATACTAGACATATGAACTGATCAGGTGTTCTGCGGTTTCATTTGCTCATAATATGCTCACCGTATGCTCATAACTTGTAACTGAATGATGTATGGCATGTGTACATCTGGCGCTGTGAGCACGCTATGTTTTGTGTGGAAATTTTCGTGTATAACGTTTCACTCACTCATTCATGCCTATATTTATATAAATAATGCCTGCATATCTGTTCATCAGTAGCTTAGCAAGGACTAGTTGTTAGACAGGTTTTTGAATAAACCTAAACTACAAGCCTTGTAAAATAAAGTTTTCGAGTTCGAGTTCTCTCTCTCTTTTTAGAGAGCCTGTTTGGCCTAGTGGTAAGGTGTTGGCTGGTAAGCGGAAGGACCTCGGTTCGATACCGCTTCGGCTCTCCTTCTCTTCAAAAAGGTTGTGGTTTGCGGACTCTGTCTTGTGACTTTGTCCATCACTTCTAAAATGGCTCTCATCGCTGCCCATCTTAATGCAGGTCATTCTGGTGGTGACAGTGCAGCGACAGGTATATATATACTCTCCCTCTTCCCCCACCTCCGATACCCCCTTCCCCCCATTCTTCCCGTCCCTAATAAGCCTTATGGTTTCTGTGGACGTTAAGCACCATGTTTACTTACTTACTTAACCTCCATACCCCCCCCTTCTCCCCGTCCCTAATAAGCCTCATGGTTTCTGTGGACGTTAAGCACCATGTTTACTTACTTACTTACTTACTGGTCAGTATACTAGTGGTAGTGAAAACCTCGCATTTCACGGCGACAAGATGGGCGGAAAAGACCACTGCCGTATAATTCACTACACCACTGGTCGAATCAAAGCCAGGA
>OY757552.1:3069293-3081793 GCA_963584105.1 Alviniconcha strummeri
CTTAGTGTGTGTGTGTGTGTGTGTGTGTGTGTGTGTGTGTGTGTGTGTGTGTGTGTGTGTGTGTGTGTGTGTGTGTGTGTGTGTGTGTGTGTGTGATAAGCAAACAGTTGCGCAACGATATTACCAAATACAAACCAAACGACCCAACACATCTAAATTACAAACACAGACACAGAGAGGATAGTAGGATTGAAGCACTGACCGTGACATTTAGGGATCTAATAATTTTGAACGATTTTACATTTAACTTGTCTCTTATCCTTAACTTGGAACATTATCGATCCAGTTTAGTCAATGATTTTTGTTTTTCTTTGTTTGTTTGACGGCTTTGAGGGCAGGATTTCAAGCTTTCATTTGTTTCAATTACACGAGTCAGGTTCCTGTTAAGATCTGGAACGGTTTTCAATAACCTTTCTTGCGTTGGCTTTTTCCCAACCCGTACAGTTAGTCGTCTTGAAAGATTTTGCTGTATAGAAGCTCAGCTGCCACTGAGCTCATCTTTCGTGCACTTTTGAACCACTTTTGAGGCTCTCCAGAGTTGATGTAACTTGCATTTACACGCATGCCATGTGAGAGCTATCGAAGGCGACTCAGGTTTTTGTTGTAGTGCTTGTGTGACGTCTTTCGAGCGCTAATTAACTCCCTTCTGTGCTTACTTTTGAACCAATTTAGTCGTTCATATTTTACATATATTTTTGTCGAAATAAAATGTGAATCCACGTGCAAAATTCTGAACTATATTCCATTTATATCAGTTTCAAAAACTATTCATTCGAATACTTCAAATCTGAGAGAAAATAAAATATACTGTTCAATATTCGATGCAACTTAAAATACACAGAGCAAGATCGTGTGATTTTGTTAAAAAACATTTACTTGTTTTTTAAAGAAAGTCTGAATGGTGTTATATCCCTGGGGTAAGGTTTCTTTTTGTACATGGATAAGGATTCAGGAACCACACACGCACAAACGTATTAACGACATATGCTCACACCATCAAACAGACAAAACTACCGAAATCATTTGCGAACGTGGAAACACTCTTTATTGACATTCAAATATAAACCGATTTTCTTTTTTAATAACACATTACTGCCAGCAATTTTGAAAACAAAGCAAATTATTAGCCCTACCAAAAGAAAAGAAAATTTGTTTTGTAGTGTAGTTGTTCTTTACTCCAATAATTAAAACACAAAAGAACTGTGCAGGTGCGTTACGTTATTTTTTCAAATTTGTCTGACTGAGTCAGCAGTGGGCGAAGCTTGGGGTGCAGTGCATTTGTATTAAGTAACGATTCTGTAATAACTGATTGTTATATTTATAAAACACCTATATTTGTCAAATCAAATAGTAAATACTTGACTGAAGCATGTAACATGAACATGTTCGTGCATAATCATCAACATACTAAATCCTGTGGCACCGCTGAAAAAACCCAAAAATAGAACCACAAGAGGTTGTTGTTTTTAATGCGGCTACAATTCTGCAGAGGGTTAAGAGGAAAAGAGCATGTTCGTGTTTAGAGGACCTCTCGCTTTTAGCGCAAAGACAAGCGGAGTAAACTTCGTATAGTAACGTGTGTTTGAACTCACGCTTCAAAAAGCACAGACCCGAGGCAACTGGTCATTGTTTTCGAAACCAGCGCGGACACGCGCTTCGTTTACATTACAAGGATACCTGGACAGCCACCAGGCTTGTTTAAGGATGCGTGTTTGTACACAGTCCTGATTGGCTAAATCTCACATGACAGTGACAGGGTCGCGAGAGGTCAATTTTCGTAAATGTATAATTAACACCCATGTACCAAAAGCGATTCACAAGCGGTCCTTCTGTATCACACAGAGAATTAAACGGAAGGGGCTTTACTCTGAGCCGCACCCGCCGCAGGGGAGGCCACTCCAGCGGCTTGAGGTACAGTCTTTGCCAGCGCTGCCGCGGTGGTTCCTCCTGATCAGACGCCAACAGAAAATGATTGATACTAAGAGACAGCAGAAAACAACAGACCCTCAGAGGGGACAGCAGATCACGACAGACCATAAGAGAAGACGACAAGAACTAAAAGACATTAAGAGGGGACAACAGAAAACAACAGACACTAGCAGGAGTGAATACAAACTACTAAGTACAGACGCGTCTTAATATACATGTTTCAACATTGACAGAAACAAAGCATAGACAGATCGAAGCAGACAGGTTTAAATATTGACACAAACAAGATTAGACATGTCACAGAAGTAGCAAAGGACAAGAAATTAGAAGATGCAGACATCACACAGGACAAAATGATAAAGTAAACACGGTGCTTAACGTTCACTGAAACCATCAGGCTTATCAGGGACGAGGAGAAGGGCGAGTGGAGGTAGTATGGTGGTGGGGGATGAGGGAGATTATATATACCTATCGTTACACTGTCACCACCATAATGACTGCTGGATTAAGATAGGCAGCGATGAGAGCCATTTTAATGCTTGATTAATTGTGAGGGACAAAGTCACAGGACAGTGTCCAAAAACTACAACCTTTAAGACGAGAAAGGAGAGCCGAAGCGGAGTCAAGCATTCCGCTTACCAGCCTAACGCGTTACTGCTAGGCCAAACCGGCTCACAGATGATGGTGATGATGATGACTTTCATATAGCGCTATTCTCCACTCTCGAGCAGACTCATTGCTGGACACGAAGAGGAGACTGAGGTATAATTAATTATAGACACGGTTAAATATAGAACACGAAAATATACATGACACAGGAAGCGACAGAGGAGAAACGAGAAACTGCAACAACAGACTAAAACCCACTAAACATTTCGTTTTAAACAGACACTAGAAAGGATACTATAAAACACAGAAAAGCTGGACGCGTCACGGGAACTAGTGAGTCAGTTAGCTGGTGCTTTGAGCCCAGTCAACCACACAGGGTTATATCAGGGCTAACGCAGGAGCCAACAAACTAGAAACCATCTAACAGTAGACACCGAGACACAGGAAGTAACAGACTAGAAACCAAGTAACAGCAGACATGAGACACAGGAACCATCAGATTAGAAACCAACTAACAGAGTACACGAGGCACAGGAAGTAACAGACTAGAAACCAACTAACAGTATGCACGAGACATAGGAAGCAGCTGAGCAAACTCCAGAGGCAATATACCCAACACAGGAAGCAACAGACTAAAAAACAAAAACAAAACAAAACAAACAAACAGTAGACACAGGAACTAGAGTAGTCTTGTACTGAGGCGCAGTGCTGTGGAACGGTGGGCAAAAACTCCTACTGTACATACCCGCAGACGTCTGTACTCCCGCTGCTTGAACTCCTGTAGCCACGCCTCCTGTCGCTGTGACGTCAGCGGTGACCACACCGGTTGCCGTTCCTGTCCCACCCGCAGGGGGTGCTGCTGCGACTATGGTGGCGGGTTGAGCAGGTACAACAGGCTGAGCAGGTTGAACCGGAGCGACGGGCTGAACCGGCTGGGTAGCTACAACAGGCTGGGCAGTTTGAGCCACTGCAACAGGCTGAGAGGCCATGGTGCCGGCAACAACACCAGCTGCAACGCCGGCAAGAACGCCGGCCACGCCTGGCTGCACTGCCCCGCCTGCTGCTGCTCGGCCGGCCATGGAAAACAAGGGGTTAGTAAGTTAGTAAGTTAGTTAGCAGCTGGATTTTAACGTCCTGTGGAAACCAAGGGGACGCCTACTGCAACGTGGTAACCTGGTGTGTGAACACAAGCAAAGGGAAATGTATGTATGTATGTATGTATGTATGTATGTATGTATGTGTGTGTCTGTCTCTGGGGTTCTATCTATCTATCTATCTGTCCGTCCGTCTGTCTGTCTGTCTCTCTGTCTGTCCGTCATCCGGTCATCCCTCTATCTGTGTGTCTATTTATTTTTCTGTCTGTCTTGTTTGTCTCTTTATCTGTCCATCCATCTGTATGTCTATCTCTCTCTCTCTCTCTCTCTCTCTCTCTCTCTCTCTCTCTCTCTCTCTCTCTCTCTCTCTCTCTCTCTCTCTCTCTCTCTCTTTTTTCTTCTTTTTTTTTCTTTGTCTACCCATCCAGCCATCTATCTCCCGCAATGAGGTACTGCGAACGCAGAAATTACGATCGCCTCTGTTGATAACCCAGAGCTGGCAAAGTCTTTTAAAGTCTTTCAGGAGTAGGTGAGAATCTAGCCACGCGTGCTTCGCCCATTGCCAGGAATTTCTTTCTTGTCCTAATTTCTACCTTCCTGGTTCATTCACCTTCATTTTCGGAGAACATTGCACACACAATAATAACAGTATCAACTCACCGGGCATCGGAGGTGGAGGTGTCGGGTCTGCTTGGAAAAAGAAGAAGAAGAAGAGATTTAGGAACTTTAGACATACATCAATACCTTACCACAGATTCGGTTTGACAGTGTATTTAGCGATGGAATAAAACGACACAAGAAAACAAGCAAAAGGCAAAGACAAAATATCAGCAGCAAACATAAACGAAACATAAACAACACACACACACAACAACAACAACAACAACAACAACAACATCATCAACAAAACCACACACACACACACAACAACAACAACAACATCAACAACAAAACCACACACCCACACACCCACACACACACACAACAACAACAACAACAACATCAACAACAACAAAACCACACCCACACACCCACACCCACCCACACACCCACCCACCCACCCACCCACACACACACACACACACACATACACACACACACACACACACACACACACACACACACACACACACACACACACACACACACAACAACAACAACAACAACAACAACAACAACAACAACAACAACAACAACAAAACCACACACACACGCACATTTGCAAGCACACACATAGGCACAAAGACGTAGACAGAACAGACAGAACAGACATGCAAATCATAGAGTCCAGCTCTTGCAATTGCCTTGCGTTTTGAGTAATGAAGGAATCGTGCTGGAGAGACTCACGGACTTGTCTTGTATTTGATATAAGGAGAGGTGTGCGATAGGCAGTCAAAATACCGATATTATCTTGTATTTTTTGTCAGAAGAAGTTTAGGAGATTGATCGAGACAGTCAAAGTCACGACACTGTCTTGTATTTTCTCTCAGGAGAAGTTTAGGAGATCCATTATTCTGTCTCGGTCAAAATCACAACACTGTTATGTATTTTAATTTTCTACAGCCAAAATCACAACTTTGTCTTGTATTTTCTTTAAGGAACCGTGAAGAAAAGACAGTCAAAACCATGACATTGTCTTGCATTTTCGGTGACTAATGGGGGGGGAGGGGGGAGGGTCAAAAACACGACATTGTTCCATAGGACGTAAACAATTAACAATATGTAACACATTAAATGGAGACTTTTGACTGTTTTTGATTGTAATACATTAAATGGAGACTTTTGACTGTTTTTGATTGACAGCACCGATTAATGGCTAGTTAAAATTCTTATTTTCTTCTTGTCTTTTCCTTCTTCTTGCTCTTTTTGTTTTTGTTGTTGCTCTTCTTCTTCTTCTTTGCCTTGTTTGCTTTAAAGATTCAAGGACGTTTATTCCTTTGGCCCTTTGTGGGGTATGGAAGATTGAAAAAAGTAAACATCGAAATCAGCACAGAGGAAAATTAGTGCAACATGCATGAAAATACAGAACGAGATGTATAATTTACTCATATATAGACTTAACTCATATCAGAAAATAACTAGATATACACAACTAAAGCAGTAATTCAATAATCAAAAATATCTTTGATCGTCTTTTATTTTATTTTTTAATGTGATTTTGACTTCACTTATAAATTCTGTTAAATCGAAATTTCATTTTTGTTCATAGTGGATGAAATCCATGTACGAAACTTATATGTCAAAAAAAAAAAAAAAAAAAAAAAATCTCGGGACAAATTCTGTGCGATAATCATTTATATGTATGGTATTCGAAAAGAAAATGAAATTCGTCTCTAACAACGACACTCTGTTTCCTCTAGGTAAATAAATTTTGCTGTCGGCCTACTTCGCTTAAGCTTGCTATAAGCACAAGGTCATCGTATTTCTAGTTCTCTATCGACAATGCACAACTATGCACAGAATCATCAAATAATTGCATTCATGTCATAATTTTTCTGTAAAATAATACGTGTCTAAGAACAGTCGATAGGTGTAATAGCAATATCAGTAACGTATATTATAGCTTATATTTTTCCAATTTAATAATAAAAATGGCAATCTTCATCATCATGCAAAATTAAGATGATGATGATAATCATCATCATAACAAAACAACAACAACAAAGCAAACAAAAAACAGACCTCCCCCAACCCAACAACAACAACAACAACAACAAACCGACCCACTCCTTACCCAATGAATGATTGCACTTCTAACAAACAGCTGTGGTGGTCAGAATTGCTCGTACACTTACCGTCCAAAGAAAAGCAGAGAAAAAGCAGACAAATCCCAAGCACTGCTGCAGCAAAGGCCAAACCCTTCGCACAAGCAAAGCACACTAACACGGACACAGTGACTCATTGACAATGACTAATTAAAATATCTTCTACACTAGTTCCCCCCCCCCCCCCCCCCCCCATCTTCATCCACCAGGATTAGACGACGAAAGTGACCATGGAGACAGTTTTGTCATGTAATTGTTTTTGAAACTTTTGTTTTGTATCGAACTCATAAAACTCCCCAGTTGAAAAGAGAGAAAGTTTCCTTCTGGCTGAACTAGTACAAAATTTTATTTGACGTAGTTGTAGCCTGGCCTTTCGTGTTACGTTGTGTAGGAGAGAAGGAAAGGGTGGAAAGTAAGTGTGTGTGTGTGTGTGTGTGTGTGTGTGTGTGTGTGTGTGTGTGTGTGTGTGTGTGTGTGTGTGTGTGTGTGTGTGTGTGTGTGTGTGTGTGAGTTTGTGTGTGCAACGCTTTGTGTTTCTGTGCCCGCAAATCATTGCTGTCAACTGTATGAGCTCAACAAACTCTTCAGTCTTGAATCAATGTAACTGGGTTTTTTCGTGAGCCAGCTGTCTATGTGTGCATTTGGACGAACTGGAAATTAAACTGGAACCGGATAGCTGAACAAAACGCTTGCCTCGCTCTTGTTGAGAAAGGCAGTCTGAAGGTGCACGGCATACATGCTTGGTCACTAAAGCTGTATCCAGTCCATTTAACTGGCGTTTGGGAGGAGAATTAAACCATCACCTTGAAGCAAGCTTGCAGCGAAGCAAAGCCCAGACCAGCTTAAGCCAATATAGAATTTGTTATTTCAATCAAGCAAAGCTTCGCGTGCTCGTAACACACACACACACACACACACACACACACACACACACACACACACACACACACACACACACACACACACACACACACACACACACACACACTCACACACACACACACACACACACATTCGCTCTCTCTCTCTCTCTCTCTCTCTCTCTCTCACACACACACACATACACACACACACACACACACACACACACACACACACACACACACACACACACACACACACACACACACACACACATTTTGGGACCGACAAAGCAGCAGGTTCTCTTCGCATTAAAGCACTAATTATTCTACAGCCACTAACCACTCCCTCTTCTTCATCCAAGTCCTTATCCGCCAACCTACCCGCACCCATCTATGGCCTACCAACCCACCCATTGCCCCTCATACTCAGTCCTAATGACTCGGTGGCACTAGCTTACCAGGCGCATCTGCAATATACGGAAATATGAAAGATTAACAGACACACAAATCACACTGGGACCGATTCATTATGCTTCACGTTGCACAAACATGCTTTGTGTGTGAATGATGGAGATAATCTAACGCAATCATCACGAGCCTTTAGTGGAGTTATCGATCGGAATTCAAAGCTACCTCCCGGGGCAATTCTTTTTCTGTCTTGTTTTACTTTTTTGTTTGTTTTTCTCTTCGATTCACTTAGCTCATTTCAGCTCCAGGTGGTTTTTCCGCGTCTGGAAATTCCATCTGCATTCCATCCTGTCCTTCTGAAGTTTCTCTTTGCTGCCCTTAGCCCTAATATAGCCCTATGTGGTTGACTGGGCTCAAAGCAGCAACTAACTAACATCGTTGCTTTCCAAGTACTTCCGATTTTGATTTGATTCGCGAAGGCTCTTTGTCGTCCTTTCGAAGGTAGATCATGGCACCTTTAGTCTTTCTACGCATGTCATCTTCACACGATCGAAAGTGTGATGTCCTTGGCTTTGTGCCTAACGGTGGTGTCTCAAGGCCCTCAACACTTTAGCTCTTCTGAGATGCAAGCCATGTGTAGTGGTTGCGTAGTTTCCACCCAGCACATTCTTTTCGGTGATTCCCTTTGACTCAGCATGTCCAGGGCAGTATATCCGTATGGATCTTTCAACGTGTGCGGGGACCATTGGTGTGATAGTATGGGCTTCAGATTCCACTGGTAATGTAAGGACGTGGAGCCCATTTTGTTCCATGCTGTCTTATCGCACCAGTTACTTTTAACTTCAGCTTAATAGCTCCATTATTAAACATATTCCGATTTGTGTGCTGATAAAATATATACGTCGTCTCCCCCCCACCCCCACCCCCGGTACTCTTTAGCCTCACATGCAATACTTGATCTACTCCTGTGAAGAGCAACATGAAATTAATATAATCTTCGGAGAGCAAGACCGTAGACAGCAAGAATATACCTCTGGAGAGCGACATGAGATATGTCCAACATAGAGAGGTACAGAATAAAATTATGTAATGCGTCTTACCGGGAGAATCAGGACTTTCCATCTCGTAATAGGGAAACCCCATTCCCATGGGAAATCCCATTCTGGGGTACACTGAAAATTGAAATGCACATTGAGGATCAGTGGAGAGTGACGTACAGCGATAAAGGTTTCATGACAAATTATGTAGGGGCTTTGGCTTTGGCCGTCAACTGACTTACCATACTTTGCAAAACACGCATATGTCAAACATTTACCAGAGTGGGAAATTCATAATTATGCATTCTGACTAATACAGGCGCATTGTTATAAAGACAGGAATTGTGCTATTGATGGAGCTAAAAAGCTAATACCTAATACTGACCCTGACTCTAAAAGGAATATACTTTTCCACACTTGTTCTACGCATCCTACGGATTTTCCCCTTTCACCATGACAAGGCATGCCATGTCCTTCAACCTTCAATATGCCAATTTTGTCAGTGTATCATTCAGTCCGTCACCTTTACTCAGTCTGTCATACTATTATTTATCTCTTCACTGTCAAGGTCTCTGTCATCTTATGTCCTTCGCTCTAAATAGGCTAATTTTGTCAGTATATCATTCAGTCCTTCATCTTTTCTCAGTCTGTCATACTATTGTTCATCTCTTCACACTGACAAGAACTCTGTCGTCTTATGTCCTTCGCTCTAATTAGGCTTGTTTAGCCAGTGTGTTATTCAGTCCTTCAGCTTACTCATACTATTATCATACTATTATCATACTGTCATACTATTATCATCTCATGTCATTCACTCCAAATATGACAGTTCTGTCATCGTACCATTTAGTACTTCACCTTTACTCGGTCTGTCGTATAATTATTCCCTCCTTTACACTGACAAGGTCTCTACCATCTTATATCCTTCTCTCTGAACATGATAGTTTTGTCATCGTACCTGTCGTCTTTTATCATCATCTCCCCTTCACCCATACAATCAAAAGATGTCGTTTGATTCTCTGACACATAGTATATTTCTACCTGTTCCTACATAGTATATTTCCACCCGTTCCTACATAGTATATTTCTACCCGTTCCTGCATAAGCAAAGATCTGAGTTAAGGATAAAATAGTATGAAACTTTGTGCAAGCTGCGATTTCTTCTTTTCTTGCTGCTGTTTTAGAGGAACTCGCACTCACAAAAAACAAGAGAGGGACGCTGGTGCAGCATATAATTTATTGAGACAAATGTTGCATAACAAAGGTTTCCAAGGTGATTACTTTTGTTCGATCAAAAGGAGAAAAAGAAGAAAAAGAACAACAAAAAAGTGCCCTTACAGCCCTTCTAATAGCAGAAGATGCTTTAAAACGAAACGAAAATGCCCTTTCCAAAACCAGACCCAGAGACCTACAACTCCTACATATCTCTGATGATGACGCTATTGACATCTAGCAATGAAGCTGTAATGATCTTCGGCATCTTTTTTTCTTTTTCTTTCTTGGTGGGGTCTTCAACTTTATTCAACTTTTATTTTTAATCCATCTCGAGAGGCTGATTCAAATTTTGAATTATTTTCAAATGGGTAAGAAAACAGTAACAAAAGACAACCTTGTGTAACATAACAACTCTTGATTACCGGGAGTATATGTCTCTCTCGTGCTTTTTGGTTTGTTTGTGCCGTTCAGATCAAATTAACCCCTTCGTTGCCTGAATATGTACAGTTCAGTGCTGGTTCAACTTGACAGTATTCCATATTCCATAGGACACGAGCAAACCGTAATAGGCGTTTGCAGCTGTGTTATTTCTGTGGGACTCTAATGAAAAGAGTGTGGATTTGCAGTGGCAAAACCGGGTAAGGCAGCGAAGGGTTTAAAAGAAAGGGTAAAATTTCTTTGGTCGTCAGAAAAAGAACACGCCAAAAACACGTGCGTCACCGGAAAATATATACAGACTGCGTGATGCACATCTGGTTTCGGAAATGAACTTCGGCTACTTTGTGCCATACATGAACACCTCACCCCCTGGCATTCTGATTGGTAAGTAGTCCAACTCACTTGGGTTGAAAGGTATCCCCATTCCATTCATGCCGTAGGCACCCATTCCCATCTGGTTCATTCCAACCTGGCCCATTCCCATTGGGTTCCCTGGTATCGTTCCCGGTTGCATCTGTGCACCGAACATGTGTCCGTGGGTCATTCCTGTTGGTTGAACGTGTCCGTGGGTCATTCCTGTTGGTTGCACGTGAGTCGATGCTATTGTCTGCTGTCCTTGGGCCACTGCCGTCTGATGACCGTGAGTGGCTGCCGGGTGCTGCACGTGCTGTGTTACAGCGGGACTCGCCACAGAGTGGATCTGCACCCCAGCCTGAGGAGGCAAGCCAGCCTGCTGACCAATCGCCACGCCAGTTGCGTGGGAGCCAGCACTAGCCCCATGAACTGCGGCCGCCGGTTGGCTGTTGTGTTGAGCTGGCTGGACGTACGCCGTCTGCTGTTGCTGGTGAGTCTGTACTGCAGGAGCTTGAGGCTGTAGTGGTGGATGAGGCTGAGCTTGAGGCGGAGGCTGAGAACGAGGCTGAGGCTGATGAGCCACTCCCCCGTGGTGGTTGCCGAAACCCCCCACCTGGTGCGAAGGGTTCACCACGATCTGTATGCTCGGCGTCGGAAGCACAGCCGGTAAAGCACCTGACATCCCATGCGTACGGGCACCATGGAAACCCTGGGAAATTCCTCCAGCCCCGGTGCCTGATCTAGGGAGCAGTTCCTGGTGGACCACCCGTCCATCGCTGTCCAGGTACAGCACCTGCTCGTACTGAGGCAGCTGCTGGTGTATCTGAACGCCTTGCTGTTGCTGCTGACCCGAGCCCGCGACGTGTTGGCCGCCTGGCTGAGGAGTGTTAAGCTGCTGACTTTGGGCACCCAGCTGCTGGTGACCTTGCTGCGGCTGTTGTGGGGGAGGAGAGAGCTGCTGGAAGCCGGACTGCCTTCCCTGTTGCTGCACGGTGTGGGTGTTCTGCTGGTTGCTGTGCCCTTGCTGCTGTTGCTGTTGCGTACCAAACTGCCACTGTTGTTGCTGCTGTTGTTGCGTACTAAACTGCTGCTGTTGCGTACCAAACTGCCGCTGTTGTTGCGTACTAAACTGCTGCTGCTGCGAACCAAGCTGCCGCTGTTGTTGGTGGTGTTGTTGCTGATGCCTCTGTTGTTGCGTACCAAGTTGCCGCTGATGCTGGGTGTACTGCTGCTGACCCAGCTGACCACCCTGCTGTCCCAATGACTGTCCACTCCTCTGGGCAGATAGACGCTGCTGCTGAGGCGCCACCTGCCTCTGTTGCTGTCGTTGGACTAGCAGCTGTGACTGACTTGGGATGATTCGCCTTCCCTGCGCGGCACCCGGGTTGCTGGCTGAAACGAAGAACACGCCGAGTGTGTACAACACAATGTCCATTTAGTTTCAGATACCTGCAATATGAAAACACGCGAAAGGTAAATTGACCATTTCCTTCATGGGAGATAGGACTAAACTAAACTGTGTGCAAAATGCCACACGCGAAAGGTAAATTGACCATTTCCTTCATGGGAGACAGGACTAAACTGTGTGCAAAACGCCACCCGTATCACTATCACCGTGATCGTTCCGAGCAGTCCTGACTACCACGCGTTATCCAAAAATGTTCACCATTATTCACCATCACGTTCACCATCGCTATCATCAATATCACCGGAACGTGTCCACATACACCATCACCACCACCACTACTTTTATCATCATAATCATCATTATCGTCAACATCACTTCTA
>OY757552.1:3086793-3091793 GCA_963584105.1 Alviniconcha strummeri
GTGTGTGTGTGTGTGTGTGTGTGTGTGTGTGTGTGTGTGTGTGTGTGTGTGTGTGTAGTGCGTTTAAAAAAAATAAAAAATACTTTATGTAAATTGTTTTGGTCGGACTATGCTGTACATGTGTATAGAATATCATATTTAGGTTAATATATATCATGCTAGCACTCAGGGCGTTGATGAGCGCATAATAAATGTACATTATTATTACTTATTACTTCGCACTCCTAACCTGTAATAGCTCTAAGCGCTTACAGATTATTTTACACATACATATACTTAAACAACAAAGATTAAAATGCACAGACACATGCATGCGCACCTCCCACCCCTCCACACACACACACACACACACACACACACACACACACACACACACACACACACACACACACACACACACCAATGCTTTCAAACGTTCTGAGGAAGAAAAAGATGCACTCACGTCCAAACCGAATGGATGGGTATTGTGACGATGTTAAAAGTACTTGTGACGTCAGCACAAGAAAGCATGACGTGATCAAGGACTGTATTCTTTCTCGGCCCATCGTGTTGTTCTGCAGATAAACAGAGACTTCAATAATTCAAGACTGCTTTTGCTGGCAGTGTGTGTTTTTGTTCTGAACGAGAGAGAGAGAGAGAGAGAGAGAGAGAGAGAGAGAGAGAGAGAGAGAGAGAGAGAGAGAGAGAGAGAGAGAGACGCAACGCAAAAGTTTATTTGATTGGCCAGTGGCCTTCACAAAGGTTATACTAATAGTTGCAAACTGTACTTTAGCAAAGTGTTCAGAGGAACATAAGAAATAGCAATCACACGTATATCCAGAATCTTTACAGTATGTAGATGAATGTACATAAACATGAAGTGCACAAACGTAACTATACAGTCGCGTCATCATTCACGTAATAGCAGTTCTCTTCGTTTAAAGGCTAAGTATAGGAATATGGCAAAGTTCTTAATAATGACCTTATTTTCAGTTGATAGTTGATGATGATGATGATGAGTTGATGCTTAATGTCCTCAGATGTCATTTGACATATTAGGGACAAGTTGTGACCAATGCCGAAGCACGGTTCAATAAAATCCACATACGTAAGGTGTATGCGTATTTAGCTGTAACCTGCCACCTGCACTTTTGGCAGAATGACCGGGATTTTTTACGTGCTACTGTGGTAACACGGGGGTGGAACGGATACCGAAATAAGAGTCAGCACAGAAAGTCGACCCCGGAGAAGAAAATTCTCCCGCCGTTCCAGCAGGGATTCGAACCCGCGACCTTTCAATCACGAGTCCGGTGCTCTAACCACTGAGCTATCCCCGCCCCCAGAGTTGATAGTAACAAAACAAGTCTAAATGAACTTGGCTGGCTGTAAAATTTATCAGGTATAAGTCTTTGATGTAAATCTGTCAGAGCAGAACAACACAACGTGAAATGCACTTCATTTTTGACAGCAGCTCTACACAAAGGACATATGGTGTCTGTGTAGGCATGCGTTTTGTATCGTAAAGAATGAACAACTATAGGACTTACACCAAATCTAAACTTAATAAGCGAGTTCCTTATATACTTATTAACATCAACTGAAAGATATACTGCTTGTACATGATTCGTCTTAAATTGTCTGTAAAAATTAAATCTATCACTTGCATCAATTCGACTCTTCCAGTCCTGCCAGCGGTTGTCAATGAGTCTTTGTCTAAAACAACGTATAAACAAATTAACTTCCTGGACTCCCTTGTTCTGCCATACGTACCCAAAACCAAATCTAAACAATGTTGTGCGAATTTTAGTCACCCAGTTATTTTTTCCTTGTTCGTCTAAATGCAATAACATCAAATAGGCTTTGTACGGTAAACGTTTTTCATTCATTCTAGTAATCTTAAGCCAATAACGTACTGCACGAACATATGCATTTATATACAATGGGTACCTTGCAGTATCTCCATAGATCATATTGTTTGGTGTCATTTGACCCACCCCAAGAAACCTTTTTAATGCAAACATATGGGGTTTTTTTTCTATTTGATAACAATAATCATCCTCAAGGCCCCAGATCTCTGCGGCGTACAGAAGCACTGGTTGCACTTTAGAGTCAAAAAGCTTCCCAAAAAGTTTCATAGACTGATTATCAAATTTGTACAAAACACTCAAAATACCCATGATTGCCCTTTTACCTCTTGCAGCCAAGTCACTGCAAGCAGTGCTGAACCGTAACTTCGTAGTAAAATACAAACCTAAATATTTATATGCATTAACGACTTCTATTGGATTCTTTCCACAAAACCATTTTACATGTGCTGCTAAGTAGCCTCCCTTTCGGAACACAATGATGTTACTTTTATCAAAATTTACTTTAAGTTGCAAATTTTGAGAGGATCTGTACAATATATTCAGCTGATTTTGTAAGCCAACAGCAGTCTCAGAAAGAAGAAGAATGTCATCCGCAACAGCAGTATAAATATTTCAACTAACGTTGATGTAAGTATTGCGCCATGTTTGCCACCTTTAATAATATCTAGTGAAGTTCATTTATGAACAACGAAAACAAAATTGGACTACACACATCACCTTGTTTCACACCACGTAAACAGTGAATGCTCTCCGTGAGTGACGCCCCATCTCGCACACGTGCCTTTACAACATTATACATACTTTTTACACATCGAAACAATTTACCACGAATACCTTGCTTTTGCAGAATTGGCCATAATAGTTTTCTTAAAATAGAATCAAATGCCTTTTCGAAATCAATAAAGGCGACATACAGCTTACGATTTAAAGACAGTTGTTTTTGTACAATAGCAAGCAAGGTAAATATATGATCTACTGTTGAATAGTCTTTCCTGAACCCCGCCTGTTGTTCACCAATAGTATCATTCATGTCAACCCACATCTGTAGCCGTCAGTTAATAATAGTACTAAACAGCTTCCCACTAACATCTGAGAGAGAAATACCCCTGTAATTATTTGGATCATTTGGGTTACCTTTTTTGTGTAAAGGGTGAATGATTGAGTCTGTCCAGTTTTCAGGATATACTCCTTTATTCAATATTTCATTGAATAACTTAACAAAAAAAGTCTAGTACAACAGCTGAAGCGTTTTTAAACATTTCTCCAATAATACCATCTGGCCCTGGTGCTTTACCATTTTTGAGACTTATTAATGCTCTTGTGACTTCATCTTTTGTAATTGGTTCATTAATTAAACCCATGTCCCCTTCAGCATCACCGACTATATCACCTAAAATGTCGTCATCAGCTTCGTGGTTAACTGGATCATCTGTTTCCAACACTGTTCGGAAATGCTGGTACCACATATCAATTGAAATATTGTTTTCGGTTCTTGTGTGTTTTGGTGCTAGTTGATTTACTTTCTTCCAAAATTCTGATTGATTTCCCAAGGTATCCAGCAACTCGGACAGTTGCCTGTCTTTATACTGCTTCTTTTTATGCTTTAGTAAATTTTTGTATTCTCTTCTTGATTCACGATTCTCAGTATTAAGCGATTTCCATAATTTTCGGAGCAGTTTTCGAACATTACGTCTTGTAGTCACGCATTCATAATCAAACCAATTGTTTACAGTTTTCTTTTTACCTAAAGGCGTTTTTGTTACCATACAATGTGCAGCTTCTAGCATACATTTGTTAAAGATTTTCAGAGACATATTTATGTCTGTGCCAATAAGACTAGTTGCATTATTTATTTGTTCTTGTATCCGGGCTGATTTAAAAGCTTGTAGAAAGGACTCGATTTTCTCATTTTTCCATACAATTCTATTAATAATTCTTCCGTTGTTGTTGTTTGTTGCACCCAAGGCGTTTTTTTGTCTAGTATTAATTACAAGCTCTACAGGAAGGTGACTTGACTCTATCCTTTCGGCCACAGTTAATTCACTTACGGGTAGCAACTCGTAACCATTTTCCTCGCTATCTTCAGAATTTCGTGTCAACAAATTGATATCTTAATGGCAATGAACATCAAGCAACTGAAAAGAGCTATTAACTTCGTACGGGGTGTTAGCTGTTCTGGCATTAAGATCGGCACATAGTAGGACATGAACATCACTAGAGAGTTGTACTTCCGCTAAGCACTCTTCTAGAATACCTATGCCGTTGTCAGTGCCTGTTACATTATTGTATGGACTCCCAGTCGGTGGTACATACACACACATGAGTAAAACAGCCTTCAGCAGTCCAAAGCACTCTTTGTCAATAACAAACAACAGCATATTGTCATGTTTACAATCCAGTTGACGTACCAGTGGCAAAAGCTTAGTTGAGAAAGGGAGAGGAGAGATGCAGAGAAAGAGGGACGGGGTGCAGGGACAGACAGACAGACAGACAGAAACAAACACAGACAGCGATGCAAACTCCAAGTACTTGTTTACGACATCCTTCCTTCCTTGGAGGAGGGTGCCGGAAAGCGGTGCTCGGAGTGTGACAGCGATGCAGACAGAGAGACAGAGTTGGGGGAGAAGGGGGGGGGGGGTGGAGAGATAGGGAGGGAGGGAGGGAGGTGGAGGAAGAGGGGCGGGGTGCAGAGGCAGACAGAGAGAAGCAGAGACGAAAAGCTGGCCCAAGCCAGTCTCCGTACCGGCGTGTTGATGACCAGAGGCAGCGGTAGCAGGATGACGGGCGTCAGGAAGATGAGAGCCACATACCACAGCGACAGCAACTGCTGTAACGGCGTCAGACTCTTCGTCTGCCCCCCATCCTCCACCATCGCCCCCTCCGCCGCTTCCTCGCTGTCCGCTCCGGGTCCGGGTCCGCTGCCCTTGTTGGCGTTTCCAGAAGAAATACTGGATTGGGAAGCGGACTTTTGTTTGCTAATGCCTTCCTCGCAAGCTGCTTGGTCGAGAGACTGCAGAGTCTGCTTTTCGGGGAAGAGGTTTTGGAACTCGCTCTCGGCCGTTAGGAGTTGAGTTTCCTTCGGTGTGGACTGGCCAGAGAGCAAGACCATAGGAACACTCTCTGCGTTGTTGTTGTTGTTGTTGTTGTTGTTGT
>OY757552.1:3101211-3166211 GCA_963584105.1 Alviniconcha strummeri
CAGCTTGACTGCTCCTGTCAAATTAGATCATCAAACACACTCACATCTTTGAAATCATCTTTGAAATCACCTCTTCAGGCTGTCTTATGGACTCTGTGTGTGTGTGTGTGTGTGTGTGTGTGTGTGTGTGCACTCAGGGAAGTTTTTGTTTCTTGTTTGGACTGTTTTGTTCTTTCTCTGTAATGGGTTATGTGCTCCAGTTTGGAAAAATAGCACATAAGAGTACACTATTAATGAGTAGGTTTTTATTTTAATTACTACTTTTTATTATCATGGTTGTTGATACTATGATAGTGTGCATCACACATACTCCATTATCACTACCTCAGGTATTCTGTTAATTCATTTATTGATCCATTTTGACTCTGTTTTCTTTTAATGTTTTATGCCATGTTGCTTGAATTGCTAATTTGTTTTGAAATCTTTCTTTTTAATTGTTATTATTCAAATGCCATTTTACTTGCTTGTAGTTGTACACTGCCATTATGATCACTTCAGTGAGAGTTAATTTGTAAAGTCAGCAGTACTTCAGTAGTGGACTGTGGTACTGAAGCAATGGCATACATGTCAGTTGACTTTTATGCTAATCTCTACATATCGTGTACAAAAAAAAGTGTAATCACCCAATAAACCACCCAATCTCTCACACAAACACATGCGCACACACACACGCGTGTGCATGCATGTATACACATGCATGTGCACACACACACATATACACACACACACACGTGCCAGTGGAAAAACAACAAAAACTCAGAGTGGAAATGTGGTTTTATCTACGTTAGCTGACAATTGCACTTGTTTGTCGACATCTAGACAAGAAGCACCTGGAAGCTGTCCACTAAATGTACATGTCATCAAAACAAACTGCGTCCATAACTTGCTCAATTGATACAATTGGTACACATGAACCATTAACTGGTATGCTGTTGATGTGTTCTGGGCATGGCAAGTACATGACTCAACATGAAACTGAACAAAGTACAAAAGGCTGTACTCTTGTAACAACCCAGACAGAAGCAGTACCAAACAAACAAATAAAACACAGAACACAAAATGTAAAGAACTGTCTTTGACAGAAGGTAAACTGCACAATTTGAGTGACGTTGTGCATATGCTATGTACATATATTTTGATGAGCTAACAGCTGCAAAATACCAACAAAACAGCAAACAGAAGTCAAAGAAAAGCAAGGCACAGCGATATTTGCCAACATAAATGAAAAAACTAACAATGCATAGAATAAGAGAGAACTGAGGGCTAACTGAACTCTTTCTCTACTGCAAGCTTTGCTGTTACAATGTGTGGACATCATGGCAAGCAAGGCACGGGCTGAGTTCGCTGTCAGCAGGGGAGTATATATATATAGGGACGTTAGTGCATGGACTGCTTGCAGTACCCTTTTTCACCTCCAGGGCCAGAACCCCCCCCCCCCCCCCCCTTCTGACCCCACCAACCTTTTTAAAGTAATGATGTTTGCAATCATAAAGGTGGTTGCTGTCTCTCTGTTTGTCACTGTGCATATATATGTGTGTGATTTGAACTGGAAGTGAGACTGGTATTATCATATAGTCATACTCACAGATTAAGTTTGCCACTGTTACAGAGATCAAGACAGTGATGTTTTACACATAATGTAAAACAGGTGTGTGTTAACAATCTTAAACAAAGAGCAAGACTGAAAACTTATAAGCCACCAGGAGAGGCCACCAATGCATCACACAAATGTCACACAAATGCAGGGGGCAGGGCTGAGGATGTGCTTTCGGTGGAGTTATGTAGCTTGTATTCTCTCACATGCCCATTGGTAGTTATTGCGGGCCATTCAGGTCTACATCTTTGTGGTCCATGTTCGTGTGGCAGCTTTTGAGAGTTGATAAACTTGAGTTTTTTATTATATAATAATAATACAGATCTGTGAACAAGTTGCCTTGGTGTGACCTGTACAGTTGACTAGGCCTGTCCATTTCAAAATGAGGCGAGAAGCGTCCCCTGTTGATAGCGGAGCGTTCTATCTATCATCATACTTTGTTGTCAGTAGAGAATAGTGCTACATACCATCATCTTACAGTTTGTCCCTAATGTGTCAACCCGACATCTGAGGACATTAAGCCTCACATCATGATCATCGCTACATAAAATGTGATCAGTTGA
Organism: Alviniconcha strummeri; assembly: GCA_963584105.1. Classification (NCBI taxonomy): domain Eukaryota; kingdom Metazoa; phylum Mollusca; class Gastropoda; family Provannidae; genus Alviniconcha; species Alviniconcha strummeri. The sequence goes on from OY757552.1 coordinate 3,103,369, forward strand.
TTTATAAAAAACAGTACCACCCCACCCCACCCAACAAACTTGTATAAATAAGTTTGTCTCTGTGAAGCACAACAGCAGGCTGGGCCCAGTTGCAGTGGTTATTGCAAGCAGTCCAAGCTTAACGAACACAGCCACCATGAGAGTAACTGCTGTTGCAGATTAAGATGTGAGAAAACAAACAAAAGAAAATGAAGCATAAACATCCTGTGTGGGGCTCAAATGCAGGTGCCTGCAAATGAATGGCAAACCAGAGTATGTTGAAGTTCATACAACTTCACAGGAGTCAGGCCTGCCAATGAACGGTAAAACAGAACTTTGCACCAGCTTCATACAACCTCACACAAGTCAGGCCTGCAAATGAACGGTAAAACAGAACTTTGCACCACTCTAGAGAAGTTCATACAACTTTACACGAGTCAGGCCTGCAAGTGAATGGTAAACAGAACTTCGCACCAGTCTAGACACTAAACCTCATTATGACTGGGCACAAGGGTAGAGGAATAATAAGTACCAGTTCCTTATATATCACAAATGTGCATGTATGTGTGTGTTGCAATATAATTTTATGCAATCATCTAAGAGGGAGGAGAGAAATGCACACCACAATACATTGTCAGTATGTTGTTCAGCATTATATGTGTAGCGGTTTATCATCAAGATGGCTGTGAGCATGAGCACAAATTTGCAATTCACCACTAAAGCATGAAGTTCTGAGATTAGTTGCTTTATAATTACCTCTTCTGTCTTTTTGCACACCTATGCTATGCATGCAATTTAGGTTACACATGTATGCAACTTGTGCATCTTTCTTATGTACAGCAACAATAAAGACAAAATGTACTTTTACTTATACATGTCAATGTATTTACATTGCAGTTTTACAGAACCAATAACACAAATGTACACTGGAATTTACATGGATTTTAAAGTAGTTGCGTTTGAACTGATCAGAAAGACATGAAAATGGAATGGAAACGATAAAGTGACGACTGATCATTTTAGCGTTCCAAACAGTCTTTAGTAATGTAACAGCATTAGTGTTCCAAACACTCTGAAGCAATGTAATGACATCCAATCTATACATGGAACTGCTCTATACATGGAATAATTTGATTTGCTGTGCACTGCCAGTTACACATACACATGCACACGCGGCAGCTATAGACAGTCTTTGTTGTGGTGGAGTCTGTGGCTGTCTTTTTTTTACAGACTGCCACTGCCAGTGGATGATTCTTCATGAGATAACCAGTGGATGATTCTTCATGAGATAACCAATGGATCATTCCTCATGAGATAGGTCACGGTGGGTAAATAACTTGGCTTACGCCCAGTCAACCAGTACAGTTATGTCAGGGCGAATCAAAGTGGGTCATGAAACGGAAATCGAGGGTGGGCACATCAGTGACCTGGTGTCAGTCTTACTGATCTAGGTCATGAAACTGAAAGCAGGGTTGGGATGCCATTTGAGCACATTCCAACTTCACGACCAGCTGTGACCTAGCTAATCAAGAACGACCCCACTGCCCTATCTCGCTTTCAGTTTCATAACATGTCATGTTCTCCCGCATGAATATTAATTCTTACGAGGGATGCAAGCAAACACAACTTGGCTATGTGTAGTTCCATCTCTACCTAAAAACTGCTTCAAAAGTTTCAGAATGGGTGGCAAACGACAATGGAGCTCCAAAGGGATGATACAGGCAGATCTTATCAGGGTGAACCAGGGAATGATCTGCAAGATACTAAATGCATTTGACATGTACATTTGCTCTTCTGGCTGTTTCAGAGGAATCTACATACTGACATGTCAAGTATTCTCTGAATCCCCCAGTTTCACCAACCAAACACCCACCTTTTTGTCCTGTTTGTGGTCCTCAGGCACTCCCTATCTTTCTGCATGAAAACTTCAATCTCCTTCAAACCCTCATTGCGATATTAAACGAGCCATTATATATAATAATACCAACAACAAAAAAGTTTTAAGAAAAAAAAAAAAAAAAAAAAATCCCATTTCAAAGACACCAGCTGCCGTTTTCTGTGCTTAGTTTTGTTCAAGATACTGTGCCATATGTTACTGTTAATGTTGTTCAGAGTGACATTGTTTACTGATGTACAGCTGCTGTACCAAGTGAAACCAAGCTGGCTTCAGATGTGGCACCAAGACAGTTTGCATCAATCAATCAAAACAGTACGACATTTCTGTCTCCTGCGTGACTTTAATTAGTTGCACACTCAAGTCGAAAGCTGTTCTGACTTTCTACAGTGGCTATTAAAGTCGCCAGCATGACAGCTATCAGTATTACCAGTATGACAGCTATCAGTGTCACCAGTATGACAGTCTTCATTGTCACCAGTGTAGCACTAGGCTAATAGGGCAGAAGACTGCCACTGCAGTACTGTGAAAACTATACAGTACACCATGCAGTAAGTACAGTGAAGACTGTATGGTACACCATGCAGTAAGTACAGTGAAGACTGTACAGTACACCATGCAGTAAGTACAGTGAAGACTGTACAGGACACAGTACACCATGCACTAAGTATGGTGAAGACTGTACAGTACACAGTACACCATGCAGTAAGTACACTGAAGACTGTACAGTACACTCAAGAATGTAAAATATGTCAGACTGAAGGTACACTGTCTGAATGGTGGGGAAAAGTTACAGAAATGCTACACAAAGCTGAACACTTGGCAGCTAAGAAGAAAAGATGGGCTACTAGGTAAAACACAAAATTTATGGTAAGTACACATGTTGATGTAGCCATTTCAAATAAATGCTCTTTTAAATATTAAACCTACCTGCACTTCTGGATTAATTTGTAAATTTGTCATGCACAAGACAATAACCACATTCTTTAAAGCTGTTTATGAGTTTATATGATGATGACATATGTATTAACTCATACTGCTGTAGGTTCAGTGTTATAAATGCGTAGATTTTGGCAGCCGTATCAAATTGAGCATGCAGAATTATCAACTGCAAAAAGTAAAAAAGGCATACTACTATTAAAAGAATGAAATATCAACTTGTAATGTGCGCAGCTATTCTCACATTCACAGAATGTGCATGTGGCACTATGGTTATTTACAGTCAGTATAAACAGGAGAAGTCTTCACTTTAACAACAATACAGTCCATTCTGAGATCAGCTGGCAGATTGATTTTCTTAAAGCATTTCATACCTACACATATTCTGGTGTGTACCTGGGGAGAGAAAAAATAAAGTTTACCAAAAGCATGTTTATACCTAACTTGGGCTGCTTTAAGTCTGAAACTTGTCTTCCTAACTTTAGCTGTTTCAAGTCTGAATCTTGTCTTTTATTAGTTTTAATTTGGTTTTCATGTAAACCCTTGACTTTGTTTTTTCTCTCAGCACCGCTGACTGTGGTCCTATGTGCAACTTTTAGAACACAAATACTACCTGCACACGGGGGAGGGGAGGATTAATTTCAGCATTGCTTTATAACGACATAATTAAACACCAATAAAAACTTGCATTCAAGCAGAGCTAAAAAAGAAAAAAAAAGATATATTTTTGCTAAAAAAAAATGCCCATACATACACACATCAAGACAAAGACTATGATTTGTATGAATAAAGAAATAAAAATGGTTGGCAGACTGATCTTAAACTTCCTTCTTGCTACAGGTAGTTCTGTTACATTATACACAGCCCAAAAAAGCCGCTGTAGAGAACCTACTAGCTGATTCAGACCCAAGAACTTCAGCATGCCAATGTTGACACCAGGCTAGTGGGCAGACAGTTCCTTCTGTGATAGTCAGGATCTTTACACAATCTGATATGAAGCTAGCTTACATTGATAAACCAGGTAGCTGAACTTGATATATTAGTGACCTGTCCCCTACTGGATGAATAAAGCACTGTTCAATTAAACAGAACTGAACTAAATTGATATTCAGTCCAATAAATCAGTTGAACTAGAGATGGGAAGAAATGATCTGGATGTGTGTGTAACAGTCATTTCTTTCTTAATCACCAGCTGATTTTAAATAGCACTCAGCTGCAGAGGATACCGATTCTGAAAAGCAAAGCACATCAAAATATATCACCAGTTCTAATAGAGTGGTGAGAAAGTGTCAGTATGGGATGTCTGAGTTAGTGACACAAAGAGTATAAGAATCAGAAGCTGCAGACTGAACCGATACAGCCTTACTGTAACGTCAACCTTGAAGACAGCCACCCAGACACTTCAAACAGCACTGGTTCATGCCATGATAACACAGCAGCAGGCCAACAAAACATCGACAATTCAGGGAACAAACAGTCATCTGTTGGGGATCTGAACCCTTGCTCTGATCCTGCCGGTCCGAAAGACGGCAAACCGCATGCCTTCTGCAGTGACCCTCCAGCTGGTGATGCTGCCCCACAATACCAAGCTATCAAAGTTCAGAAGACATTGTCTTGGCAAACCCCTGGCAGCTGACAAAAAGATGCAAACATGGACAAGGTGCCAAATATAACCCTCCCCCTTCTGGAAACTTTGTTTCAGGTTTAAGAAAATGCACACACACATGCATGCATGATAATAACAACCCACTGACGGAAGCATGAACCAGCGCTTACAAATGTAGTCGGCAAATACTGAAGCAGAATACGACTCTTAGGAGTAGTTCCAAATACACAAAGTTAAACTACCCTAGCATGGTCAAAGTAAACTTTTTTGTTGACTGATTGCAAATAACACTTAACAGTAAATGATTGTAAATGACTGACTATATACACATCCATTACTACCAATATTTTGTTGCTTTAAAGACTATGTGAGATGTGAAGGACCATATTTTCATCAACTGAAACTACATTGTGTTGGTTAGTGCAATCATACAGATTGTATCTTCTTTTCAAATATGTTTAATGCCCACCCCAGTTTGTAGGCACAGCACATAACACATATGTACACCTACCTTTCTACTGCATTTGCATCACCAATAATCTGACAGGTGTCCTTACTGTTTCTATCAGTGTCTTGAATTCTCTTCTGAAATGTGGTGCACTCAAATAAAAGCTACTTTCTTTGAATAAAACAAAAACTGGGTTACATAAGCTAAGAAAACAACAAAACAATATCCCTTCAACATGACAGACATGATGATGAACTGAAGGTTTTCAGTGCAGCTGAACTTTCCATGCATATTCATCATTATGCTAAGCTTAAAGCACACCATGAACATGTACTGAGAAAAGGTCATGGCATGTAATATCTGAAGTAAATGTGGAAGACGGTAATATGATTTTAACATCCTGTCATCTCAGGATGATCAAATGCTGTAATAAGCAAATGCACCTTTCAAACTCTGGACAGATCTGTGTGCTGGCAATCCGAGAAACCTGTAGTGGCAGCTGCAACAAGGTGAGATTCTGTGTCAAGACCAAGGCCATGAACTGCAGGACAATGACCCTGAAAGTAACAAACCAAACTGCATCTGCCTCTGACAATGACACACTGACTCCTGACCATGGCCAACAGAGATGCACTGAGTCAGGTCGATGGCCAACAGTGATGCATCAAATGCAGTCCATGCATTAAATGGCCAACAGTGATGCATTAAATTATGTTCACAGCCAACACCAATGCATCAAAGCAGGTCTATGGCCAACAGTGACACATCAAATGCAGTCCATGGCCAACAGAGATGCACTGAGTCAGGTCGATGGCCAACAGTGATGCATCAAATGCAGTCCATGCATTAAATGGCCAACAGTGATGCATTAAATTATGTTCACAGCCAACACCAATGCATCAAAGCAGGTCTATGGCCAACAGTGACACATCAAATGCAGTCCATGGCCAACAGTGACACATCAAATCAAGTCCATGGCCACAGTGACACATCATGTCCATGGCCAAAAGTGACACATCTGGTCATGGCCAAGGGCGACACATCCACGGCCAACAGTGACACATCAGATCATGTCCATGGCCAGCAATAACATCCAGTCAATGGTCAAGGGCGACACATCCATTGCCAACAGTGACACATCAAATCCACGCAGTGGCCAACAGTGACACAACAAATCGCAGTCATGGCAACAGTGACATGTCCATGCTCTACCAGGATGCATCAAATGATGCCTGGGTCTAACAGTGATGCATCAAATGGTGTTTACAACCAAACCTGGGCATAGGTAGTGCTTGTGTCTTTGCCACCATAAGCATTTGAGGATCCATTTATTATAACCTATTGCTATCATCTTTTTTCTTCTTCTTCCCTCCAGTGATCACACACACAAGCCAGAAAAAACAACAGTGACAACAAATCTCTAGGCAACATACCACCTATAAACAGGGTCAGCTGATACATAATTTTTAAAAACTTTGGGCAGTAATTCCCTTTTAAAAATTGAGAGTACTCTGTGACCATGTTCCCCTCCTTTTACTGCTGTTGTTTAGAATGCAAGCAGACACTTCAACACAATGTTGTATTGTTGTTTGTATATTATTGTATCATATTGCAACAATGTTGTAGTTTGTATAGTGTATAGCAATCCTTCTGTACTTTCCTGCTACCTACCTGCCTAAATGGTTTTAATGCCAGTGCTGTAAGTACACCACTTCGGTGAATATTCAAAAACACGCTATAAAAAGCTACTCACTCCTGTAGAATCACATGCAAGCATCATGGGTCTGCTCGAGAGTGGAGAATAGCGCTGTATAAAAGTGATCAATAAACAGACCTGGACACAAAGGAATGAATCTGATGGTTTGCTGAATGGCAGCCTGTAGCATGCCAGAGCCTGTGTGAAACTGGAAATGCTGACATTCATTTTGTGTGTGTGAATTTTATAAAACTTGCTGTGGATCAGGAGGGCCTGAGCCTCTCATCTTGAAATAGTTCATTTGAGAGTTTGGTAACCAGTGAATAGTTAACCTGAGAGTTGGTTATCAGCAAAGAATATTTACCTGAGAGGTCATAACCAAAGAATAGGTTAACATGAGAACTCATTATCAGTGATGAAATTAATCAAAGAGTAAGAATTTGTAACCAGCAAAAACAGTTAATCCAAGAGTGTAACCAGTGATGACTCTGCAGGTCTGTGCTCCCTCTGAAGTTTCATTCTTCAGGTTGTGGATGTGGGATTTATAATAAACATGTAAACTGTGCATGACTCCAGAACAAAATGATCCCTGCTCTTTCAGTCTTTGGTTTAAGGGAGTGGGGATGGTTCAGCAGTGTAGAGTGCCCGACTTCTGACTGAAAGGTAGTGGGTTAAAATCCCGGCAGGAGAATTTTCTTCTCCAGGGTCAACTTTCTGTGCTCTTATTTTTGGTATGTTTCTACCCTGTGTTACCACAGTAGCACGTGAAAGATTCTGGTCATTCTGCCCAAAGTGCAGGTGGCAGTTACAGCTAAACACACAAGCACCCTATGTACATGGCTTTGAATGAAGTGACACTGTAAACTGGTCCATGGCTGCACACAGAACATGCGCCAAGATGGCAGCAGTTTCAGGTGGCACCAGCCATGTAACCACCAAACAGTGCTGTAACCACTTCAGGGGATATTCAGATCATGCGGTGTAAGGCTACAGCCTGGGTTGCATGTGACTAAAGCACAGTGGGTCTGCTGAGGAACAGAGAAAAGCGCTGTATAGTTGCCCTTGTGAAGCATTTAGGGCTCACCTCGAGATGGGGCCCTCGAGAAGTGTTCATAATAAAACGTCTGTGTGTGGCTTCAGATGGGATGCTGAGGATTGCCCTGACAGACTGAAAGGGCAACAGGAGGGTGAAGCACATGTATGCAGAGGCGACAGCTGCAGCAGAAGGGTTTGCTGGATCACAAATACAACATGGGTACATTTACCTTAGCAGATCAAACAAACTACTTAAAAATTCCAACAAATGCCACCGCATTTTCTATTCAGTTATTGAAGAGCCAATATTCAATACAACAATAAACTTTCTATACATGCGGATGAATAAAATAGTCCATCCAGAACAATAAACATACTCCCACACACACACCAATCTCTCTCTCTCACTCAAAATATTGTTCAAGTTCTCTATAATATTTACAAATCAATACAAAATAGAGCTGGATCATATCACCGCAAAAAAACTCCCACAAATTAGTGGTTATCACCCTGTTCGTAATCACTGCAAAACTATTTTTTCTCTCTCGTTCACAGGCTACTGCAATGGTTAGTAACTATAAATATAAACTTTAAATGCACATCTTCTAAGCAATTGGAATACAAGTAATACTTTACAATATTCAAATTTTTCTCTAATTAGTCTAAATGAACAATCCAACTGTTTCATGCCACAAGGCAGACCAATGCTCCCATTCAAGATGTCCTTCTGAGGCAGTCCGGTAAAAAAACTAAGTCTAATGGCATTGTCTCCAAGACACAGGGATGTACTGGTCGACACTACTGTATGTCGCGTAGAACACCAAAAGCTTTCAAAGCTGTCAAAATCAAAGCGTGAATATATGATATTCATATGGATATGAAATCTTACAGACCAGCGTTTGAAAGTCTGATACAACATCAATTGCGACAGCCCACAAGAAAGCACCAGTTTCACAGGAGAGATTTAAAGTTTGAGTTCTTGATGTTTAAAGGCATCATGATATTGCCCTCTGTATTTAAAGGCACAGCCCTTGATGTTTAAAGGCATAACCCTTCACACAAGCTTTGTAGTAATCTTATGTAAATCAACACTGAACATCACTTTTTAGATGCACCACTAACTCATTTAAAGAGCATTTTGAGAAAAAAGAAGTTAACAAAGAAAAAAGCAAAGAAGAAAAAAACACTTGCTGAGACATGAAAACAATTTAAATGACAGTGAAACTGTTAACTTTTCTAACAAAATGATCAATCAAAACCACAGGACTGACCAAAACTCTGACAATACAGTGAACCCCAATGAAAAAACTTGCAGTATGCATATGTGTGTTTTTGCGTCACGGACAAGTAAATGGACACAGACTCTCCCCAGCACACTGCACACCTTTGTTCAAAAGATAATCTGACATCCTCTCTGGAGTACAGTGTCAATTTTCACAAAATACTTCAAAGCTCCACTGAAACCAGTGCAACTTCACAAGTCTAGCGGCTACTACAAGCAATGCTACATAGCTGCAGGTTCATGTTCCTTGTTAGCTCTCCTGTCACAACAGCAGGCATTTTTACACTGCTGCACAATCAACCTTACCCCGCCACCCGCCCAATCATTTACATGTTTTTCATAACTGTGAGCAGATGGGAAGGTTGCAAATTCACGTTATGCAAACACTGCACACCACGGGGTTGCATTTTGATCAGTTTTTATGAGACTAAGTCTAAGCTTGCTCACAAATAAAGTCAGGCTAAATTTTTTATCTCGTAACAGTTACATTCAGAACTGACAAAAATTCTTTACCGATCACATAAACTCCATTTCACATGAGACTTGGGTTTGTCTTGGCTGTCACAATTTATAGCTTGCTTTTCTTAAAGTAACTAATTCCTTTGCCAGTCAGTGAGTCACATAATCAGCTTGGAAAATTACACTTATTTAGTTATTTATAGCCTGCATTTATTTATAGCTTGCTTTTCTTAAAGTAACCAATTCCCTTGCCAGTCACATAATCAGCTTGGAAAATGACACTTCTTCTTTAGAGCCAGCAATACCCCTGTCTTCCAGAAGACCCACCCCACTATCCCCCTTTGCATTAGCTAATCCCATAGTCACATAGTGGAATGGAAGGGGCTGTGGCGTTGGATGGCTGGTGGGTAGGGAACATCCCCCTGCCTCTGTTGAAGGCGAGACAAAGGATGGCTTTTCCCATGAAGTCGTCGAACCTTGACCCCATCTGAACCCCCATCCTCCTCCATCCCTAACCCTGGGTCCCTGTCCCAGGGCACGCGCACTCTGGGTGTGTACAGCCCATGTCTGAGTCCTGGGGTGTAATGGTAGGGGACGTGCTCTGCTGATCGCGGTCGCCGGGGCGGCTGGGTGGACGGGTGAGGGTGGAAACCGGCGTGGCCTGCTGTTCCCAGTTGGCCAGCAGGTGAAAGAGATTCTGGTATATCACCGGAAGGCTGTTCTTCCAAGGACTTGGATTTGGTGAGGGTTTCAGCTGCGCTGTGGCCTAGAGCGGAGGGGTGCTGTTTTTCCCGCAGACACACAGGAGTGCCACAAGCGTTGCCATGGTGACAGGGAGCCGGTGGGGACTGTGATGCAGGAGCCTGGGCCGACCAGTCTGACATCCCCGACAAGCCCTGCTCCCCCTCGCTGCTGTCGCAGTGAGGACTGTGGGGCTCGAACCTTCCCCGCAAATGCTTCACTACAGAAGGTGGCTGCTCACTCCCGCCTCTCTCGCCAAACCCTAAAATGCTGTGAGGGCTTGGGCAATGGAGAGAAACCCCACCGCAAGGCTCGGAGGAACTTCTGGGCACCTTTCTCCAGTCTTCCAAAGACTGTCCTGCAGAACCTACAGAAAGCTGAGCGTGGGATGAAGCTGAGGGTTCTGGAAAGTCTGACAGATGCCTTGCCATGGTGCTGGTGAACTCCGGGGAAGGTGTGAACAGAGATGACCCTGACTCAGCCTTGACCTGCCGCTTACTCTGCCCGCTGCTGCTGTCAATGATGACAATCTTGCGCTCTTGTTTGGGGACCTTGGTCTCCTTCTCGATGTTCTTCACCAAGTGCTTGACCAGGCTGGTGCTGCCCCCGTTGCTGTCCTCTTCCTCAGTTCTAGTCGGGGAGGCCACAAAAGCTGAGCCGATCTCTCGAATCATAGCAAGGGTCTCTGGGTCGAAGTTACTCTGACCAACCTGCTTCCTGGCAGAGGGGAAGGAGTGGGAGTAAGGTCTGAAAGCAGCTTCGGATTTTGCCGAGACTTCAGCAGGACTATGCTCCTGAGGAGACCCTTCGCTGCTGTACCGGCTCCTCGGAGAGAAGTGCAAAACACTCCCTGCCATTTTGCTGCCTGCTGCCACTGAGTCCAAGGCCGCCCCCCTCACTGCCCCGACCTCCATCACGCGCTGCTGCCAACCGTCCTCGCTGTCTCTCCCTTTCCCTGCACCGAAAACACAGGCACGATATCCACCCTCTGCTCCATTCCTGGCGTCGGGCGGCTTTGCAATCGCCACTTCCAACACGGAGCTAGCACTTGCAGCAGGGGAGGGCTGGGCCAGGGACAGCCACGGCTGTTTGGGGGCTGGAATGTTGTGAACGTGCACGGAGGTAATGTCAGAGGTGTGTGTCAGTATGAGGTTTTCCCCGGGGGATGAGCTGCGAGGGGTGAGGCGGTGGGGGGACCAATGGCCGGTCATCTCCGCCTCTTCCCCGCTGGAAACGCTCCCATTGCTCTCCGTGGACAGGGAGCGCTGGTGACTCCCACAGCCCTCTCCGGATTTGCTCTCAATTTCTGGAGGAACAAAAGACACACTGTCAGAGAAAAGAGAGTATGAAGAAAAGCTCAGTCTTGCAGTGGCCACAATAAACCAAACAAAAGGAAACAAGAGGAGCAACACTCGGCTGATTCCCATTTTAAATTCTTTTTAAAGCAGATCATGCCACATGTCTTAAGCAAATATTCATCAAGCATCACTCAGGAATTGCACATTCATCAAGTTCAACATATCTTTCCATAAATAAGTTGCAGCTTTTTTTTTTTTTTTGGGGGGGGGGGGGGGGGGAGATTCACCTTACCACAGAAATTGTAACAAAATGTATCAAACACTTTTTTTTAATTCTGCACATGATTTTGTCTGTAAGGTTTAAACTTGACCAGCCAAGAACTTGCCCCCCACCCCCCCAATTTTTTTTCTTTCTTTTAAATAATGACAGCGAGAACCAAAAACACTTGCACAAAACACCTTTCAATGTTTCTGACCTCGAAATAAGATCAAGGTCGTAGAAACAGGGATGACTGAGGACAATCATACAATATATGGGCAGGGGTGGTAATGCAATATGGTCAGTTACTTTTTAATTTAGCATATATATATAAATTAGAAAGTAACTGAATGTATTGAATCACTATCCCCACCCCCACCCATCCACCATGGATTAGGACACAGACTGATACTGGTCATCAAATGTTAACACAGGTAAAAATGAGTTAAACTGTGGACTGATCCTTGGCTGCAAGAGTGGAACTGGTGCAAGAGACCAAATTACACTTCTTTTTTTTTGGTAAAGCACAAGCACACTTTTCAAACCATGTTCCAGAATCTGTGTGTGGCTAAAAGGAAAAAGCCATCACCAACAGTAACACTAACAGTGCACAGACTGGTGTCGTTTTCACAAATTCATGGGGCAAGGCAAAACACAAATAACAACTTTTCTGCTGTTCAGTGCCGGTGGTACAGAGCGAAACCCCCTGACAAGAGACCAACCACCCTGTGAATCCAGCCTTAGGAGAGGGGTGGCCTTTGGTGAGTTCACTGATGTGTGTAGCATGGTTACAATACAAACATGGTCTTATGGGAACTAGCCTTCTCAGAGTCAGATCCAAAATAGCTCCAGGAGAGCTTAGAAAGTGAAAAGAACATGATCTAGCTGCAGTGACAATTTTGTGACTGAAGGTACCCTTCATTTAGTACTGATTTAATAAGTTGTTACTAAAATTATTTCATGTACTCTTTTCTGTGTTTTAAACTCATTCCAATCTGTTAGTTGATGTCACAGTCACAGAGAGAACACTACAAGCTCTCAGTTTTGAGTACAGGTCACAGAAGGAATACATTATCTAAACATAGTCTTCTGTTTTGTCATCAACTTTGTTTTAGTTATGTGGTGTTGTCTTTGTGGGGTGAAATTACTTCTGGTGATGTGTTGCAGCATTCCAGAATAAACGGGGTGATCTACTAGGTTAATCCCAAGCTATTTTTAGCTCACTGGTCATTTTGCGGGTAAAATTAGCTGGCAGGTGAAAAATATAATGCTACAGGAAAGAAGAACAAAAATGAGTGAATTTTGAAATAACAAAAAGTGTATTTCAACAAAATAAGTTTTCTTTCAGGAAATGAGAAGGCTAGTTCCTTTAAGACAGGAGTGGTCTCTTGCAGCTGTGGGCTGTCATCAGGTTTTCCACTGCAGTACGTTTGACATACTGATGAAAACAAGAAAGAGGGCAAGACTGAAACCCCAAACTCTCATCCCTGAAACTGAAATTCCACTGCTCTTCTGACTTCAGAGAAAGTAAAACAAAAATGAAACCTATAAGTATAAACAAAAGGAAATTATACAGAACCAAACCCAGAAAGAGGGGAAGTACAGGAAAGGTCATTGCAAGTGCAAATCAGAATCAAAGGCATGCAAATGTGTCTTGAAAGACATGAAAGGTTAAAAGAAGAATCAAACCTTGCTTGTGTCGGCGAACAATCCCCACCTTGACCGGCACGCACTCTTCACCAAACGTGTAGAGGGCAACATCCTTCTCTCCCTCCTCGTCTTTCTCCCCCTCCTTTACCGCCATCTCAACATCATCCGTTGAACTCTCCCCCACCTCACTGTCCAACTTCAACACTGCTGCCCCCACATCCAACACCTCTTCCGCTCCCTCCATTTCCACAACCTTTTCCGGGGGCGGGGACACAATTGGGGTGCAGGTCTTGCGTCTCTCAGAGTCGCGGTTTTTGCTGCTGTCTCGTTCGCGTTCTTCACGCAGACTGGAAGATCGCTTGATGGATTTCATACCGTAAATGCTCTGGTCGCAGTCATCCCCATAAAGTCTGTGTGAGTTAATGTACGGAGAAAAAGAAGACAAAACTTAGCATGCAAGACAGTGATACATGGATGTTCAGTTAAATCAGTGTGTTCAGTCTGTGACACCGGACTGAACATGGTGAAAGGAAAGTGCATTAAAGTGATATCCTCAAAGTTAGTCCAAGATGGTTGAAAAGTATTTCAGGAAATCGCTAGAGTTTAGTTGTTAAAGTGATATATATGTATATATATACTCTAAAATGGTTGAAAAGTGTTTCAGAATCAGAGGTTTAAACTTTTAAAGTACTGTCCTAATTTCTACACTTTCAGTCTAAAACTGCTGGAAGTGCTCGCAATTTCGGTGACAGCAGCCTACAAATCTGTGGAGAGCAGACTGAGTGAACATCACATTAATGCAAACTGTTTGGTGGGAGCAACTTAGGAGTACATCACTTTAATGCAAACATCTGAGCATTCAGAAAACTGCAAACAATAATGCACACATGCAAATAACATCAGAATCATATAACTTGCTGTTCATGCGCATCAAGACAACTCATGCAAACTTTAGATTCAAAAGTCAAGAAGGATGCATCCAATATTAAAACTAATAAAAGAAGAGGAAACCCAACAAAATTATCAATTAAACCTTGCACAATGGAATATTTCATAAAGAGGAAGATATATCCAGGGTTGATCTGTACCATAAACCCAGCCATGCAACAAGACAATTTTTGTTTTGTTTTTGCTCTCAATTCCTTTGGAGAGAAAAAAAAGAAAAAAATCAAAATCATCTGCACCTCTTCTGAATATTACAGTAGAACCTTCTTAAGAAGAACTTCTTTCAGATAAAACTGTGCTTAAGACAGTAGTTTTAAAAGCTAGCCATACACTATTTGTGCATTGTCAGTTCTCTCAAACCACATCTCTGTGAAGAACAAAGTTTTCTGCCCAACCCTGCCACCTTCTCTTAAGGGGGTTCTACTGTACTCCAGTTCTGCAGACCTCTCCACATGCCTCAACCTTTCACCATCACCCTCCTTCAACAACTTACTTTTGACGCTCCTCAATCTCTTGACGGGTACGCTGCACAGTGCCTGGGATCAGCGGGATGTCCTCTCTCTCATATACCGACTGGGAGCGGTCGTCCACATCCATCCCCTCTTCCTCCGCCGGCCTGCCCTGATCGACGTTAGACAACTCCACACAACTGTCACACTGTGACACTGGTTTAGGCATTTCCTTGATGTTGCTCACGGTGCTCAGCAAAGTTCTCTCCAACTCTGGTAACGTCTCCTCCTCCTGAGGTGGGACAAGTTTAGTTGCCCCTGACCTTGCTGACGAGTCGCAAACCGTCACAACACCGTTCTGCCCAGCTCCGCAGAACTCCTCCCGCAAATTGCGAACTTTGCCAGGGTTCCAAGGAATCTGCTCTCGGCTGTAATACTGATGCACCCCCATGTCAAACTCGCCCCCCTGCTGTTCTGCCATTTCTGAAATAGCGTCACTGGAAATCTCCGCAACTCTGCTCTGCGCCGTAGGCCTGGGCAGCTGTAGCTCCTCGCCCTCTGCCTCCGACCCCATCATGAACACCACCGCAGCTGGTTCTGGCTCTGGTCCGATCAGTTCCGGTTCCTGGCTTTCACCTCTGCCAGCTCCTTCCTCAGCGTCCCCTACCTCCATGGCTTCTGCAGGCAGTGGGTCTGTGGTGGACTCTCCGGGAGACTCCAGCTTGATCCAGGAGCTGTCCGGTTTGATTCTCGATGGTCCTCCAAGGTCTCCCACGGTCAAGGCCTGCCCCTGCCTGCAGGGACTGCCGTTTTCTTCGGCGGCCACCTTGACGGCAGGTTCCTGCAGAGGCAGGGTGAAGGCTGGGGGTTGGTCAGTGAGGGGCGAGGGCACGTCGGGCAGGGATTCCTCCATGGAGTCAGCACTGCGAGAGTCTGTCTCAAAGTCGGGTGCCATGCCAGTGTAGTCGTGTTCCTCACCGTAGCCCTTGCCTGAACATATGCACACACAAAGACTGCATAAGCATACAATACATGCACTGTATGCCTTACACAAAGATTGCATTACACAAAGATTGCATAAGCATGGACACCCATTTCTCTCTGGGCAGCAGGTTTCATGAGTTTTTGTGGGGGAGGCAAAAATGGTAAAACGGGCATGAGATGTTTTACATCAAACGTAAACAACTGTAGCAGCACTGATATATACTTGCCAGTTGGACAAGCTATCTGCTAAAGATACCACAAAGGCAAAAGAAAATATGGAGAGAGAGAGAGAGAGAGAGAGAGAGAGAGAGAGAGAGAAAGAGAGAGAACTGGAACTCGAGAGAAAGCAAATTTGTTTCAAAATATATCTTAGTTATATTCATCACTATTTCTGAAGTTTTAATAGAGGAAACTAACATTTTTGAAAACTTGCTTTCAGTTTTACAAATCATAAAGACCCCAGTTCATGGAAATATGAATCTGAAGTCTAGTTACTTCATCACTGCTCTCAGTGAGTACAGTGGTTTCAACTTCTCTTGGTTAATTTATTAGACTATATAGTTTTACCTTTCTAAAAATGTATTGGTCTGTTACGTTTCATCTGTTAAGCCGAGTGTTTCATTAAACTTTCTTTTTCTGCTTGAGGTGTAAATAGTTAATTGTGTCTGAAGGGTGAAGGACAAACTACTCACGTAGCAGTATTTCCTCTTCCGCTGTGATGGTGTCAGAGCCTGACATCACCCGGAAGAGACTGTCTCCTAAAAAAGCCCCCTGTTGAACCACCTCCCCCTCCTCGCCTTCCCCCTCGCCCGCATCCAGCACATCCTGCTCCGACTTTGATCGGAAAATGTCACGCTTGTTGCTGAAACAACAGAGATGAACAATGCATCAACAGATGGATGAATGGCTGGATGGTTTATTTTTTTAGGATTGGCCTTAAAACTCGCCTCTTCCATAAAATTTCTGATCTTTTGCTCCCATGCCTCTGGCATGTTTTTCCTTTCTGTGTAAATAATAGCGTGTGTGTGTGTGTGTGTGTGAAGTGGTGTTAGTGTGATGTATTTTACTGATCAGCACTTTGTCATTGTATGCACCCAGTGTTGTCATGTTTCTCAAAAGGCCAGGCCCATCACAAATGCCCTCTATTATGACTGACGTGCATGTGTGAACAGTAGCACTTAGCACTAAGCCTGATTTTCAGGACTATAATTGTACAGTTCTATGGGTGTATGTATGGGCGTGATCATAATAACGAATACATGCACTAACATCAAGAAACATTCCTTGTGCTTTTACTTGTCGAAAAAAAAAAAAAAAAAATCACCCACACCAAGCAACACTCTTTGTGATTTTACCAGCTGCGTATAACATTTTTTATGTCTCATGTCTAATCCAGTAACACAGAAATAGCAGCAGAGGTGGCACCAACTGGAGACAGGTAATAGAGAAAGAACACCAGTTCATTTCACACACAAAAAACACAACAACAACAACAAAAAACTGCCATGTGAGAAAACTGTCATCCAGGGAATGTTTGTCACGTTCCTTTGGACATGACCTGGCAGACACAACTTTTTCACCGGTCCAAGCAAACTCCTCATGCCTTCAGTAAAGCCTCACAACACCTACAACCAACCATCATCTGAAACTGAATGAGGCACTTGCACAGCATCAACAAAGGGAGTTGTTAATTAGCGCTCTGATTTCAGGATGTACATCCGGCATACTTTGTATTTACTCGCGTACCAGGTAAGAGTCACCGAGGGCTATCCAGGTCTTTGTTGTTGCGTCCCAGTGCGCTAGTTAACTCCCTTTGCTTGTTGAACCTACAATCAAAGTTGACCTTGCTCTACATAAGCATAGTAGCTTATGTCGAGGAAGACAACTAGGCTAACATAAACCCTTACATCACAATTTATTTCTGGCTACAACCTGTATCCAGAATCCTGTACAGTGAAGTAAAAACTCAAGATGTCTGATGTCATCAGCTACCAATGGCTTGTGGCTTGCAGTGCCTTATGTTCCAGCAATGTTCGTCTGTGTTGGTGATGGTCACCAATGAATGACAGACACCAGCCATAAAGATAACGCAGCATTGGAATCATTGTTATTACAAATTTTGAGCTAGGATGAAAGAATGACGGCTATGTCATCATATTCATGAGTCAAAGTCACTGATGACAAGGAAAAAACAGCAATATGTTGTATTTGAAGTTGTCTTGGTTCATTAGACATGACACACGGGTAGTAGTCTTGGCTTGCCAGGAATGCTTACATCATATACAATACACAATTTCATTGGCTATCATATACAATACACAATTTCATTGGCTATCGGATGGCCTGTGGTGGATGAGAACAGCACCAGATGGATTCCTACCTGACACCAGGAACTGTTCAATGGTGCCATCAAAGTCGGTCTTTTACCTAGCAAGCGATCACACATATCACTGTCATGACCGTACATGACAGTGGATTGGGACCTTTGGCACATGACAGTAGACTGGGACCTTTGTGCATGACTGCTCACCCGCATTGGAAATGTCTTCCTACACACACACCAAGAAGCAGGCTTTCCACTTACCTTGCGTTCAAAATGCCTTCGTAGGTCTGAAGCTGCTCCATGAAGCCTTTGTTGGGTCGGACGCAGCTGCGACGTTCTTTGACATAGTTAAAGGCTTTGTCCAGCGACCAGCGGTTTTCCTTCATCAGGAAGGCCATCACCTGTCGCCAAACAGTGGATACAGAGTTTACTCTGGGCACGATGCCGCCTTCATTACAGCCAAGGTTTACTTTGGGCGCTGCACTGCGCTCACTACAGCCAGGGTTTAATTTGGGAAATACGCTGCGTTCGTTATAGCCAGGGTTTACTCTTGGCACTACGCAGCGTTCACTACAGCCTGGGTTTACTTTGAGCACTGTGCTGAGTTCGTTACAGCCACCAAAGTAAATTCTGTGTGGTGTGCAACCACACATAATTTACTTTGGACGCTGTGCTGCATTCATGACAACATGTACGCACCACCCAGGGTTTACATGGGCATCACTCATTACATGCCGCAGCCATCAAGACAAGACTGCCAAACCTTGCAACAAGAGTTTACTTTTGGCATCACTCTCCAATCGTGACATTTTTGCAACATTCTGTAACTGTGGGTAAAGATGAGTTCTCAAGTCTTACAACATCCATTATAATTCAACAACAACAAAAAAGGGGAAAAAAGGACCAGTTTGTGTATGTGTGCATGCATCCATACATGTGTGTGCATGTATGTGTATGCAAAAATACACACAGCATACACAAAGTCAAAGCAACACCCAATTAACTACAGTTGTGACAAATCTGAAACAGAACAAGGCCCAGAGCACTCATGCAGAATCAACCAACAAGGGAGTTAATTTGTGCTCAAAATACATAAGTACAACAACAAAGACCGGAGTCACCTACCGTAACTCTCACCTGGCATGCGTGTAAATTCAAGGTACATAAACTCCACCAGAGTTTGAGGGTGTACCTTTGGTGGAGTTTATGCACTGTGTATTTACACGTATGTCAGGTGAGTTACCGTAGGCGACTCAGGTCTTTGTTGTTGTACTTGTGTTACGTATTTGGAGCGCAAATGAACTCCCTTGTTGGTTGATTCTGAAGAGCGCAAATGAACTCCCTTGTTGGTTGATTCTGAAGTTCTCACAGCCTAGAACAGCAGCAGCAACACCCTAACAACTCACGGTGGAAGCAGAACGGCTAATCCCCATTTTGCAATGCACCAAGACCTTGGACCCATGTTTTCTGAAACATAGAAAACAATCCTGTTTCCATGGCAATATGAACACATTTTTATCTCGGCTGCAACCCCCAACCTTTTTGCTTTCATGCTACCCATCTCAGTAAAAGGTTTCTGGGTCTCAGCAAATGCCACATCAAGTCCGCTGTCCATGGAAAACAACTTGCATCATCATACATCTCATTTTCTTTCACTCTGCCTTGGACATATGGCACACAACAAGCATTACAAGCACTGGGATGTGACAATCAGTTGCAGCTCAACACACAGGACCCCAATGTTCTCTCGCCTCGCTTTGTTGATAAATCTGTAAGTTTTGTGTTCCCTCACCTCACTTTGTTGATAAATTTATAAGTTTTGTGTTAACTCACCTCACTTTGTGGATAAATTTGTAAGTTTTGTGTTCCCTCACCTCACTTTGTTGATAAATTTATAAGTTTTGTGTTCCCTCACCTCGCTTTGTTGATAAATTTATAAGTTTTGTGTTCCCTCACCTCGCTTTGTTGATAAATTTATAAGTTTTGTGTTCCCTAACCTCACTTTGTTGATAAATTTGTAAGTTTTGTGCTCCCTCACCTCGCTTTGTTGATAAATTTATAAGTTTTGTGTTCCCTAACCTCACTTTGTTGATAAATTTGTAAGTTTTGTGCTCCCTCACCTTGCTTTGTTGATAAATTTGTAAGTTTTGAGCCAGTGTTTCATCAGTTCAGAGTCCTCTTGGTCGTAGAGACGGACGTTACAGTAGTGGAACATCCCGATGAAGAAGTTGTCAATCTCCCGTGTCACATTCAGGATGTATTTGATCCTGTAAGACACAAACCCATACCTCAGGATTTGATCCCGTAAGACACAAACCCACACTTCAGGATGTATTTCATTCTGTAAGACACAAAGATGTACCTTCAAGAGGTATTTCATCATGTAAGACACAAACGCATACTTCAGGATGTACTTTATCCTGTAAGGCATTTCATCCTGTAAGACACAAGCCAAGACTTCAGGATTTAAACCTGTAAAACACAAACCCATGCATCAAGATGTGATTGATCATATAAGACACAAACCCATACTTCAGGATGTATTTCATCATGTAAAATATTTCATCCTGCAAGACACAAACCAATATTTAAGGATGTATTTCATCCTGTAAGACACAAGCCCATACTTCAAGATGTATTTCATCCTGTAAGACACAAACCCATAGTTCAGGATGTATTTCATCTTGTATATTTCATCCTGTAAGACACAAACCCACACTTCAGGATGTATTTCATCCTGTAAGACACAAACCTATACTTCAGGATGTATTTCATCCTGTAAGACACAAACCCATACTTCAGGATGTATTTCATCCTATAACCCAGCAGACCCAGCCACGTAAAAGGCAGTGGTGTGCGGGTGCCTGTGAAAGACAGTAGCATGTGGGTGCCTGTACTTACCCCAGCCTCTGCAGCTCCTCCAAGTTGGAAGCGTTCCACTCAGAGCCTAGGTACAGGAAGTCCAGGATCTGCGAGGGAGCGTCCATCTGCCCCAGGATGCGGATCAGCTCCTCATCAAAGTAGTTCCGGTACTCGTCCAGCTTCATGTTCAGAGCCTGCTCCACTTGCTGCCGTAGCTGTCAGTGACACCAACGTTCAGCACATTTCATGGGAAAGGAAACACAATCTGCTGCAGATTTTTTTTACACAACCATTGTGACCACACCATGAACAGTGCTGTCAGTTTAAATGCATTGAGTTACCAACAGTACTGGCAACAGTCAAATTTTATAATGATGCTAACAGTGACAATGACAATGAGGAGATGACAACTGTTAGGCTCACACTGAGGCTAACACTGACAGAGTAGCAGTGACCATGACGATGAGGGCACTACAACTACCACTACCACTATATCAGATAGTCTCATAACAATGCCAACAGTCATCACGACAATGACCACTTACTGAGCGACTGGTGGCCTCATCAAGATCTACGGACATCATGACCTCCTTCAGCTTGGCGCTGATGTTCAACTTGATCTTCTCGGTTTCACTGAAAAAAAAACAAGAAAATGCTGACAGGGAAGTCGCATCTCAAACGGTGAAAGGCGCCGAAGCCACACAACAAACCCAAACCCATCCTCTCCTGGGGTATCATCGCAACTGTTTGGGCATATTTAACTGCACGATTCCTGCCGTCCAGATCAAACAGACACCTCAGTCCAAAGCATGCAGGACTGCATTTCACATGTAAACACATGGATGACATCAAACAAACTCAAGCTGAATGATGATAAAACAGAGTGTCTGCTCATTGCCTCGACCGCAACGTCTCTCCCAAATCCTCACCCAACCTTCATTCACAAAGGAAACACTGATATTCAGTTTTCTTTGCAGGTACAAAACCTGGGGTTTTAAAATCCTCTAACAATCTGTCCATGGAGAAGCATGTCACCAACATCTGCAGATCTGCCTGCATAGAAATTCGAACTCGTAACATCCTTCACTATCTCACTATTGATGCTACAAAAACCAGCACATTGTGCCCTAAATTTGCCTGGGGATCATGCACCATAGAAATGTCCATTATCATTCAGTGTACTCCACTTCACTCTTTTCATGATCCAAACACACAAAAGGTTCAAAAGAACGCTGTTCATTAGGACAAGACAAAACCAGCAATTTTTAGGGTAATCCCTTTTGTCAAGCTATAAAACAACATTTAAACAACAGCTAAATGGTCAACAACAATGCTGAAAAATGAAGTAGAAAGCTAAATCACTTATCTGTTTGGTTGAGCTATGTAGAGATTTTCTCATAACTTTTTTCCCTTGACTTCCCCCTTTAACAGGTGCTGTGAGTATGTGTCAATCTTCATGGACGACACACAATGCAAAGTGACAATCAACTCATTTTTTTTTTTGTCAAACTGTATTTATTTTGCAGGACGCAGGGGAGGACTTACTTTTCATTGGTCAGGTTCAAGCTGGAGGGGGCGAAAATCTCGACGTCTTCCATCAAGTTCCTGAAGAAGAAAAAAAGAAAAACGTTTCAGCTTTAAATCACAGACAGCACATCAAACTTCAGAGCAGACAGCACACCAGACCTTGGAATTGAACAGTAATATATGTGCCAGTATTATAATATATGAATAAAAGCTGAACAATAAAATGTTGAATTAAATATTTTCAACTGCAGTTACTTTCTCAGCTTTTCTCTTACTAAATTGTCAGTGACCCTGACTCATCCCTCAAGTCACTGTCCCTCAAGTGTGTGTGTATATGTGTGTGTGTGTGTGTGTGTGTGTGTGTGTGTGTGTGTGTGTGTGTGGTGTGTGTATACATGTGTGTGTGTGTGTGTGTGTGTGTATGTGTGTGTACATGTGTGTGTGTGTGTGTGTGTGTGTACGTGTGTGTGTACATGTGTGTGTGTGTGTGTGTGTGTGTGTGTGTGTGTGTGTGTGTGTACATGTGTGTGTGTATGTGTGTGTGTTCATGTGTGTGTGTGTGCGTGTGTGTGTGTGTATACATGTGTGTGTGTGCACATGCAAGTGCGATGAAGGGGATAACATAAAGGCAGTGTCTTACCAGCCTATGAGTTGTGCCACCCCCACCCCCTCCTCTGCAGCAATGAAAGGGGGTAATGCAACAATGAAGGGGGTAACACAAAGGCAGAGTCTTACCAAGTTGTGAGTCAATTCTCCCCATATTGTCCATAGCAGCAATGAAGGAGGTAACACAAAGGCAGTGTCTTACCAGGCTGTGAGCCATCACCCGCCACCCCATAAAGGCAGATTCTTACCAGGCTGTGAGTCATCCCCCCCCCCACCCCCATTGCAGCAACAAAAGGGAGCAATGAAGGGGGTGACACAGGCAGAGACTTAGCAGGCTGTGAGTCATTCTCTCCCCCCCCACCCATTCTCCATTGCAGCAATGAAAGGGGTAATGCAGCAATGAACAACAATGAAGGGGGTAACACAAAGGCAGAGACTTACCAGGCTGTGAGTCGGCTCTGGCTGGTGGTGTCCACCTTGGAGCGGTAGTACTCCACCCAGGTGTGCGTCAGCCCCTCCGCCAGGTACTTCATGTACTCTGCCTGGTGCAGCGCCTTGTCCAGGCTCTGTATGGCCGACCTGAAGGATGGAAGTAAGTTAGCGAGTTAGCTCTTGGATTCCCTCCTTGGTCAGAGTCTTGTCTACGCTCTGTATCATTGACCTGAAGAGAGCGAGTTAGTCTGTTGGTTCTTGGATTTCTGCCAGGTGCAGCACTTCATCTAGGTTCTGTTTGGCTGACCTGAAGGAAGTTAGTCTGTTAGTTAGTTCTTCGATTCCCGTCCAGTGCAGTGCCTCATCCAGGCTCTGCATTGCCAACCCGAAGGAAGTTAGTCTGTTAGTTAGTTCTTGGATTTGAATGTGCAGTTCATTAGGGTCACCTCAAGATGAATCACACATTCAGAATTTTTACACAAGTTAAACACACAAGTCACTAAATCACAACTAAAAATCTTGGTCACAGTTCTGGTCACAAAAGAGTCAGTCAAAAGTCAACAAAAAGCACATTTTCAAAACCTGCATTTCACCAAACAACAACTGACAGAAGTATCATATTTTTCATGATACAGAATTTCATATGGTGCAGCCATTCAGAGAACCCCTTTCTTTTTAATCCGTCAGTCAATCTACCCACTGACCACTATAATTATCACCAACTGAAGGTCACTAGATCTAATTTCTGCTGTTTGTTGCTTGCAAAAGAGGGCTACTCTGAAACGTGTTCATGTTTTGTACTGTCTGAGTAAAATAAGCCGTTCTTCTAAACCTTTGGCTGTTGTCATCTATCAGTCAGCTATTGGTTGAGTGACAGATGTCTACTCTCTCATTCATTACATGTTGAAAGATGATCTAGGCTTACCCCCAACAGAATGATAACAGGCAGGTAATGAATTTCAACTACGGTCTTTAACACATGCTGAGAAAAGCAGAGAGTACAGAACAGACTTACCACATGGCTTGTACAGAGACAGGTTTAAAGAGGTAGGACTTCTCATCCAGTGATATACTGAATCCCCTGAAGACACACAACATGGGCCATGGTTGTTAATACAAGTGGGGGGAAGATGAAAGGACACTTTAACAAAATATTAAAAATGGCTTTTTTGTCATCTTGTCATAATTCGCATATTCATTTGTGCACATTCTTGCATGTGTGTGCATGCATGGGCATGTGTGTGTGTGTGTGTGTGTGTGTGTGTGTGTGTGTGTGTGTGTGTTTGTGCGTGCGTGCGTGTGTGTGTTTTGCAATGCGTATTATGCATGAGTGCACATCTTTGCGTCTGTTGTGTGTGTGTGTGTGTGTGTGTGTGTGTGTGTGTGTGTGTGTGTGTGTGTGTGTGTGTGTGTGTGTGTGTGTTGCAATGTGTATTATGCATGAGTACACATACATGTGTCTGTTGTGTTATGTGTGTGCATGTGTTTATATGTGTATGGGTGTGGACCACTTCACCTACAACAATTCCATAGCTAAAAAGAAATGTACACACTGACTGTTCTGACCAAACAGACACAAGCACCGCCCATCCCCCCACCAAAGAAAAACCCATAGAAAACCTATACACCCCTTATAATCCCTTTACACCCAACTCCCTTAACTGTCACCTGCACAACCTGTCTGACAGAACACCCATCGCCTGCACAACCTGTCTGACAGAACACCCATCGCCTGCACAACCTATCTGACAGAACACCCATCACCAGCACAACCTGTCTGACAGAACACCCATCACCAGCACAACCTGTCTGACAGAACACCCATCACCAGCACAACCTGTCTGACAGAACACCCATCACCAGCACAACCTGTCTGACAGAACACCCATCACCAGCACAACCTGTCTGACAGAACACCCATCACCAGCACAACCTGTCTGACAGAACACCCATCACCAGCACAACCTGTCTGACAGAACACCCATCACCAGCACAGCCTGTCTGACAGAACACCCATCACCAGCACAACCTGTCTGACAGAACACCCATCACCAGCACAGCCTGTCTGACAGAACACCCATCACCAGCACAACCTGACAGAACACCGATCACCAGCACAACCTGACAGAACACCCATCAGCCCTCCTCTCACCCGTCACCATTCAGGTCTGACACAACACCCATCCCTAACTCACTACCACCCAGCCCTCCACTCACCCGTCACCGTTGAGGCGCACTTTCATCCCCATCCAGATGGGCAGCACAAGACCGATGGTTGCCAGGGCAACCCCTCTTCCCTCGAAGGGCACTGCAGCAGCAGCCCCGGGTGTGGTGGGGGAGGAGGGGGGCGTGGCCGGCGTGGTGGTGGTGGGGGCAGTGGTGGTGCAGTCCAGGCCCAGGATGACGGACTCCTCAGTGTCCTGCCGCCCCATGGTGGAGACCAGCGCCATGTAGCGGTGTTCGTTGTCCCGTTGGTTCTCCAGTCGGATTGCCTGGCAATAGGAAAGTACCTTTCTGTTCACTTTGTGTGTGGGTGTGGATGTGGGTGGGTAGGTGGGTGTGCTAACAGGTTCTCCAGTCGGATTGCCTGGCAATGGGAAAATACCTTTCTCTTCACTATATGTGTGTGTGTGTGTGCCGGGGGGGGGGGGGGGGGTGCATGGGTATTGACAGGTTCTCCAGCTGGATTGCCTGGCAATAGGGAAAATACCTTTCTGGTGCCTCTGTGTGTGTGTGTGGGGGGGGGGGGGGTGAGTGGGGGGTGCATGTACATGTGTACTAACTGGTTCTCCAGTTGGATTGCCTGGCAGTGGGAGAATACCTTTCTGTTTACTCTGTGTGTATGTGGGCATGGGTGGGTGGGTAGGTGGGTGTGCAAGTGCGTATGTATTGACTGGATGGACACATTTCTGCAACTGTTTCACTGAGTTAAGGGGGCACTGAAAAATAAAATCCTTGATTTCAAGTTTTTATTTTCATTTCTTCTACCTGCTGGATAGGTTTCTTCTACCCGCTGGACAGGTTTCTTCAACCCATTGGACACATTTCATCTACCCATTGGACACATTTCTTCTAACCGTTAGACAGAATTTAGACAGGTAGAAGAAACCAAAACAAAAAATAAAAATCATATCTTCTGTGATGTATGCCGCTGTTGCACGCACTGCCTTTTTCAAATTGGGCACAGACAATGTATGCTCATGTTACCCATGGACCAAGAGCACAAGACTGTGACTAACTGTTGGGCCAGCTGTGACACCTGAAGTGTTTTCTACATCAAGCAAATCAGATTCCTTTTGTGTACTGCAGTACGAGGACCATCAGCGTCTATTTCAGCACCCAACCAGCTGACTGATCAGGGCTCCTACAATTTCTTCATTCCAAAATTCACCAGCTGCTCACAAATTCACCAGCTACTCACAAATTCACCAGCTACTCATAAACTTTCAACACCATTTTTCCCCGCTCCAAATTCAGTGACCAATTTCAACATATCATGCTGAGTTACTCACTTACTGAACTTTAATTCACTCCATGAGAATCATGTATGCCCTTTATTTAACAGTTCTTGTGTCAAACTATCATTATGTCAGGATTATTATTATATTAACAAGTAACATTTACAATAAGTGGCCAAACTAAGAAGCTATCTAGCTACTTATTCAAAGTCAGTCAGGAAACCACTGCCGGCACTGGCTCATCAGTTTGACACAAGAGCTTGGGAAGTCAAAATTCACAAACTTTCAAAGATCTCGTTCAACTCATTTACAATCACATGCAACAAGAGTGCAGTCAGTCTGCTCAAGAGCAGAAATAGTGCTATGTAAAAGTGATCAACATCAACATTTTTATCGTACTTTTAAGGCCTGGAAGATGACAGATCATTTCCCCATAATTTCAAAGACCTTCATAGATGGAGAGAACCATGACTATCAGCATCACAGTCACAGCATCAGTACCCACCAGCTTGATTTTGTCCTCCGGTCGAAGCAAGTACAGCATGGACTGCAGATGGCGCTGGATCTCACCTGCAAAATGAAGATGAATGATGCAAGAACTACATCTTTATAAAATAAAATGTTGGTCAGCACTATCTGAAAGGTAAAGGAAAGAATAACAAAAGAAGGAAAAAACCAAAAACGAGGAAAGACAGAGACAGAGAGAGAGAAAAAGCAAGGTTACATAACACAACATGAAAACATACTCTTTACTTTGAAAACAAAACAAAACAAACAAACAACCCAAAAAGCTCAACAAACTCAGATTTTAAACGAAAGCTTACCACATGTAACAAACACCATGTTTATGAAGTCAAAAACAGCACTCCCCCCAAAACACACACACACACACACATGAAACCCTATCTGAAAACATGCACAACCTTCATTCAATCTGTTTTTAAGGCCATGGAACCGTAGCAACCCTACTTCAACTCTTGTCCTCCTCAGGTCATCCCCCCCCCCCCCGCCCCCACTCTCCCCAACCCCTGCCACTGTCTGTTTTCACCACATGAAGGTCATGTGGCGGCCAGCAAACAGGTGAAGAAACAGCAGTGATGGTTCACCTCCATGGTTCTTTCTGGACGTCTTGCGGTTCAGGTCGCTGTGTGGTAGAATCAGTGCTGCCCCCTTCACTGTGAAGTAACTCTCGCTTAGACTGCAACAGAAACAAGATGCCGTTGTCACTGGCCCCATCCTCACAGCATCACAAAAGCCTTTGCAGTCTGTGCAAGGTAACACACACTGCATGTACACCAACACAATGTCACAGACTCCATCCCTACGTCCCCACAAACACCTTGCAGTCTGAGAAAGTAAACATCACATGTACACCAACACAATGTCACAGGCCCCATCCCCACAAACACCTTGCAGTCTGAGAAAGTAAACATCACATGTACACCAACACAATGTCACAGGCCCCATCCCCACAAACACCTTGCAGTCTGAGAAAGTTAACATCACATGTACACCAACACAATGTCACAGGCCCCATCCCCACAAACACCTTGCAGTCTGAGAAAGTTAACATCACATGTACACCAACACAATGTCACAGGCCCCATCCCCACAAACACCTTGCAGTCTGAGAAAGTTAACATCGCCTGTATACCAGCATGGTGACACAGGCCCCATCCCCACATCACAAAGGCCTTGCAGTAACACAGCACCACAAGTACACCAACATAATGTCACGGGCCCCATCCCCACAACATCTTGTTTTAAACTGCTTGAATTCTTCTGAACTGATTGGACAAAAATAAAGACAGCAGACAGAGTGTGTGTGTGTGTGTGTGTGTGTGTGTGTGTGTGTGTGTGTGTGTGTGTGTGTGTGTGTGTGTGTGTGTGTGTGTGTGTATGTGTGTGTGTGTGTGTGTGTGCGCGCGTGCGTGCGTGCATGCGAGTGTGTGTGTGTATGCATATGCATGCGTACATGTGTTTGTGCATGCATGCATATGTGATATGTGTGTGTGTGTGTGTGTGTGTGTTAAAGCAATCATCCAAGTACAAATACACATCACCCCCTTCTTTTTAACACTCTGAGACAAGACAAATCCTATTAGACAGTAAAATGTCAACTCGTAGCCACCAGACAGACTGGGGAAGGAGTCTGTAATTTTTAACAGAAACTGACATTTTTTTCACGATGAAGAAAACAAAAACAAAAACAAAAAACATGCCCTAACAAAACGTTTCCCATTTCAATTCTCATGCTGTTTTCCTCTGACACAATTCCAAATCACCCTAAAGCAAAGCAAAATAACAGAGACGTTCAAACAGAAATAAAACGTGGAGTATATATCGACTAGTGCCAACAGCCATACAGTGACTCATGGCTTTATGAGCTATTCTTATGTGACATTCAAACAAAGCACGGTTCATAAAATTCAGCACACACATGCTGGGTCTGTCTTAAATGTAAAGTCATAGCTGAAATGTCAGGGACCATTTAAAACAGTGGAGCCCTGTTAAAAATGCATGGCAGGGGCCACCTAAATTACCTCTTTCAACAGAAATGTCATTGTTTTAAAAGAACTACAGTGGATTCGTCTTGCAACAAAGAATCTGGGATCATCGAAACAACTTCTTCCTCGTAGCAAGGTGTCTGCTATTAAAAGAGTAAAGCCAGATGAGAAAGTACAGGAGGGATATCTGAATCATTTTGTCATGCAAGTGGAATCTCTCATCTTAATTGTGTTTCTTCTAAATCCAAAGTCCACTAAGCTTAAAACTGAAAAAGTACAGCAGGAAATATTGGGGCATGATCCCTTTTTCAAACAAATGAAATCTCTCATCTTAATTGTGTTTGTTCTAAGTCCACTCAACATGAAACTGAAAAAGTACAGCACGGATTGTTGGGGAATGATCCCTAAGTTATTAAACGAATGAAATTTCTCATCTTAATTGTCTTTTTTTTTCTAAGTCCACTCAACATAAAACTCAAACAGTACAGCAGGGATTACTGGGGAATGATCCCTTTATCACACAAGTACAATTTCTCATCTTACGTGTGTTTGTCCTAAGTCCAATAAGCGTAAAACTGCAGAGAAAAAAATGTTGCAGGACGATCCTTAGAATTTGTCATCCGCAGAATTTTGTATCAAAAAGGTTTGTTTTAAGAGGGTTCCACTGTACACAAACATGATCAAGACTAAAGCAGGACCCTCATCATGGATGCTCCCCAATCAAAACTAGGGAAGAAAAGAAGAAGGAAACAAAAAGAAGAAAAAAAGAGGGGGGGGGGGGGGGTTATGCAAAGAAAATGTTGAACATTCTTGCATTGTTGTTACAACAATGACTTTGCTGAGAAGTGCTGACCCCGCAGGCAGATCAACAAAGAAGTACACGGTCAGGTTTGAGGTACCTGGTAAGGGTTTTCACTGAAACTGAGCTGGCAAAATCTGGGGGCTCACAATCACATGCAGATTGGTGAACTGAGGTCGATCAACTCAACTCTTATGTCAGCCTTATACTGAGGTCTCTCCATGGAGCTCAAGAATTTCAACCCTCACCCCCCCCCCCCCCCCCACACACACACACAAAGGAGGTATAGAAATGATCAAGTAAAATAAAATAAATCCATGCTGAAATAATAATGATATTACAGGGGGTTTCCAGTGTATCCATCTACCACACAAGGTGGCAGCACATTACATTAACACTAGCAACACACACACACACACACACACACACACACACACACACACACACACACACACACACACACACACCTGGGGACTGGGGGGAGGAGGGGGGGATACACAGAGCTGTGAAAAATTTCAGAAACAGTCACTGAGCAGGTGAGTCCATTAGGGCAGGGCAGTCTTGAACAGAAAATGTATACATCAGTCACACTAGCCCTGAAGCTCCGATCTGAACAATGGAGGTCATAGTGATGAGAGACCATGGAAATGTTAAAAATATTCATTTCAAATGAAATTTCAAGGATGAGATCTCCACACAAGCAACTGTCAGCATGCCTGTTACTGTATTAGTTGAACTGAGCTTAAGGCACTCTACTTCCTGGGTAGTGATGGGGAGGAAAGGGGTGGGGTGGGGGGGGGGGGGGCACGTGGAGGTGGAAGAACAGGTTGTCTTGGCCTTAGAAAGATTGCAAAGCAAAATGGTACTCTACCGGTTACCAGGTAAACACTACAGACTAAGAGTAAGACTGTAAGGGTGACTTTGAATTTATACCAATACACATCTAAATGCATAGCACACTAAAGAATGACAGAATGAAATACATCTACAACTGAAAAGAACACAGGCATGTGCGTTCACAGGAATGCACACACACACACACACACACACACACACACACACACACACACACACACACACACACTCACACAGCTCAGATATAACACCTATTAACTAGAAGTCAATATCAAAGACATACAAGGAGCCAAATGACAAACTGATTATACAAGCACAGAGATAAAACATAAATTTATTATACAAACACAAACAGCTAAAACAGAAAGACTCTCTCTCTCTCTCTCTCTCTCTCTCTCTCTCTCTCTCTCTCTCTCTCTCTCTCTCTCTTGTACACAACTCAAATTACAGAACTGCATACAGCTGCAAATAACACTGTCACATAGATCTCAACAAAACAAAAAAGAGCTACATCTCTAGCAGCTACAAGACGAACACATCCGAGAGACTAATCTGATGACATTATGGTGATATGTGAATGACAGCATATACATGTATATATATAGTTACTACACAATGTATGATACAGTCAGATATGCGGTGAAGAGCTGAACTAACAGCACATCTCTCCAAACAAGAGGGCGAAGCAAATGAAGGTCAATAGTGAGGAGAGTGTCAGGGACAGGAAGACAAGGAAGCGAGAGATGAGCGGTGACATTGTTATCTGCACTTTGCATCCATTCCTAGTAACACAGCTGCTCCATTCAAATTAAAACCCACCATCCTGCCCACCTTGGGTGCAGAAGATGATTAATTTTGTACCTTAGTGTTGAACACATTTTTTGGTTGAATTTTGTCATTGTTATTTATTACTTCCTGTGTACATTTAAATGTCACTGGTGAATAAATATCCTTGCACCTTGTAAACTGTGTGTGTGTGTGTGTGTGTGTGTGTGTGTGTGTGTGTGTGTGTGTGTGTGTGTGAACAGGTTAAGTTAATAAAAAAAATAAAAATAAAAATCTGTGTGTGGAACCAAGAAACCTGCCCACTGTTTTAAGTCTTTTGTGTTTACTGTTGCCATGGAAACAATCTAGTCCATTTTTCTGGGTCCTTTTGAGTTGTGTATTGTCAAGGCCACTTTAAAACTAAAGCCAAATCATTCCCATACACACAAAATCAACAGAGAAAATCTAATGATGTTGTGAATGGCTACTTGTTTTTCTTTATTTTCTTTTTTCATTTATTTTGTCTTTATTTTTGTATTAATTAATGACTCTAAAGAAGAAAGTAAGCCTGAGTTTCCAACACCATTATGAGACTAATGAAATATTTCTTTTATTTTTAATACTTTTTAATGCAACCAGTAGTTAAACTTTCCAAGACATTTTTTCTATGCACTGATGTAAAGAAAAAGTCTTACACTGAAGAATACTGTCAGTGAGAGACTAAAGGATCATGTTATAATATATTAACAGGTTTCTGACTTACAGGGTTTAGTTTAAACTGAAGCAGTATGCTGTAACATGTCCAACTTCTCAAACTGTGTAAGTTTATGCTGTGGAACACTTGTTAGTGAGACACTAAAGAGACATTTACATTAACTGGTTTCTGACTAATAAATACCGACTGCATTAGTTTCAACTAAAGCAGTGTGCTGTAACATGTCTGACTTATCAACTGCATCAGTTTCCTTTCAGTGTGGAAAAGTGTCACCATAACTCTAACTGCCTCATAGCTGAGTTACTATATATATTCTAAGCCCAAGGGTACATACAGCAATTAAACTTCTCCCCACAATCAGTTCTGATTGATCTGATTATCAAGTTGTCAGCATAATTTACAATGTCCCCTGTTCCAAGCATTCCCATCTGTGTCTGGTATCACACTTTCACTCGCCAGCTTTTCTAGTGATTTAACACTAATTTTTACAGCTTTTATTTTTTATTTTGTTATTATTACTTTTACTCTCTTTTTTTTTTCTCTCTTTTTTTAACAAGTTTTATTATCATTAGTATCATTTTCAATTTGTCTTTGAACAGTTGCATGTCCTGTAAATAATAATAGGGAATTTACAGAACGCTTTCACTATGTTTCAGAGACTCAAAGTGCTTAAAGAAAAACACAGAACACAAAAATCTGCAGTATTGTGTAGTGAACACAAGTCATGTTCCAAACAATTACTCTGCAAATTTAAAGCTTTGCCAATCCCACATACACCACCTGAATTAGTGTAAAATAAAACCTCTAAACTGTCCATAAGAAATAAAAATAATAATAAAAACAGGTTCACACTGCAGCCAACATCACCTAGATGTTTACGACATCCCGTTTAGATTTACACCTCACTAACCCACAGCACCAGGGGTTAGAGTTGAGAAATAATAAACGAGGAACTTGGAACATTTATTTTCCGATAATGTCTGTCTGCTGGCGGCGGCTGTGCTAATGGCAGCTTCGGGTCAAATAGTTCATCAAAGCGGGAGTTGGGGCTGCCACTACCCCAGTTTCAATCCTTTTATGATGGTTGCCTGCAGGCTGCAGCATCAGTTGATACCTCTGTGTTGTACAACTCAGAAGGGGGTGGGGGGGGGGGGTTGGGGGAGAGGGAGAGAGGGGGTAGGGAGAGAGAGAGGGGGGGGGAAGCGAGATGGAGGGGGCGGGGGAGAGAGGGGGGAGTGGACAAGAGAGAGAAGGGGGGATAGAGCTGAAGAGAGAGAGCATACATGCATCACATGTGTGCGCGTGCGCTTGTGTGTGTGTGTGTGTGTGTGTGTGTGTGTACGTGTGTGTGTGTGTGTGTGTGTGTGTGTGTGCCTGTGTAAAAGTTCAGGCATTTGAATTATGCCCAAAGGCAAGAGTTGATGCATGGGTGCGCAGTTTGGGAAACCTGCTGTTTGGAAAAGCATGGGGCAAGAGGGACCACTTTGCCAAGGGTGTGGGGGAGGCCCCCCCCCCCCCCCCCAAAAAAAAAAAAAAACCCTGCTGGAGGCTGTGGTTTCCTTACCATGCAGACTCTGGCAGCTGTTCACACTGGGGGGGGGGTATTATTTTGAGGTGGAAAAATGGGGGGGTTGTGTGTCTTTTTGCTGTCATTTTTTTTTTTGGGGGGGGGGGGGGGGGGGGGGAGGAATTGTTGTTTGTTCTGTACACTGACCTGTGGCTGTCATTACAGTGACACAAATGACAGTGACACTTGACAGCTGCCACTGTCCACACTGACACTAATGACAGCAACACTGACAGTCAGCTGCCACTGTCAACACTGACATTAATGACAGCAACACTGACAGTCAGCTGCCACAGTCCACATTGACACTAATGACAGACAATGACATTCAACTTCCACTGTCAAAATTTACCATAACCGTAGGGACATTGAGTTGATTGACAATCAGCTGTCACTGTTCACATTGACACTAATGTCAGCAACACTGACAGCTTCCACTGTCCACACTGACACTAATGACAGCGACATTGACAGCCAGCTGCCCCTGTCCACACTGACACTAATGACAGCAACACTGACACTAAAGTGACAGTCAGCTGCCACTGTCCATACTGACACTAATGACAGTGACAGTTGCCACTGTCCACATTGACACTGATGACAGCGACATTGACACTAGTGACAGTCAGCTGCCACTGTCCACACTGACACTATTGACAGTGGCAGTGACAGCTGCCACTGTCCACACTGACACTGGTCAGTTGGCAGGCTGCACCGGTCTCTGGCAGCCAGACACTGTAGACATTGACTGGCTGCTACAAGTGAAGGAACTGGATCCTTCACGCTGTGTTCCTCAGGAACCGCCAGGTCTACAGCAAGAGGAAAAACTAGAGGAAAAACGTCCTTAGGTTACAGCATGCACACAACGGCTGCTCAACCATGCGAATGGGTTACAAGTTATTGGCTTTGACTCCTGTCAGCACGGGCATACTTGCTGTCATAAACCTTTATATATGCAGGAGGGAGGGGTGGTATTACAAACATGCGTTGCAATATTGGCTTATTTTGCTAGCAGGTTTTAGGCTAATAGCTACTGTGTTTTAATCAAGACTTTGTCTTTTTTCCCTCAATGATCACATAACTTATAACGATCATGGGCATGTTTTATGGCAGTTTTTATTGATCTTTAACTTTAACTTTCTTCATCTTATAATGTATGGACAGGTGCATGATACACAGGTGCGTCTGGATGTAGAGGAGAGTGTGTGCGGGGAGAGAAAATATTATGCCACTGTATATATACAGAGGAGTGTCTGGGAAATGTGAGGTTCACTGCATGCATTTTAAAGAGTCCTTTAAACTGCCTTTATCTGACAGTAATTTTATGCTGGATCACCTGATGTTATTGCTGCTTGCCTATAAATTATGTAGCAGTTAGAATCTAACATTACACAATATGCAGACAACGAGACAAATTTCCGTGCATGATTTTATCCTGGACAATAAATAATCTTATTCTTATATTATGAACTATGACATGACAGTATAATTAAGACACCCATTAGGGTTGTCCAGTTTTAGTCAAATAAACGACAGACGAAGTGCCTGGACTTTGGTGGTTAGTGCAACTTGGTGTTGGTTAGAATGTAAAAAAACTTGCACACTGTTAATCTCTGAACATGCATTTTGTTAGATCTCTGAACATACATGTATTAAATATAGCATCAGTTTAACTGGTATTCAT
This sequence comes from Alviniconcha strummeri, assembly GCA_963584105.1. NCBI lineage: Eukaryota > Metazoa > Mollusca > Gastropoda > Provannidae > Alviniconcha > Alviniconcha strummeri. The sequence continues at coordinate 3,139,133 of OY757552.1, forward strand.
CATGGTATGATTGACACTGATACAGAAAAAGAGAGATGGATGGATGGACGGATGGACGGATGGATTGGACAGCTGTCAGAGTTACACTGTTACAGTAATCAGTATACCATTTTATTACACTTATTTGTTTTGTTCTGTGTTTTATTGTTTTTTGTTGTGGCATTGTCTGACCATGTGCATTACATAAGAGATGTCCAGGACTGAAAGAAGATAAAACAGGGGGTTATAATACCCTTCACTAACTTGTTTCAATCTTGGGTTAACTTTCTGTTTATATATGTATATATATAATTCTTTCATAATTATGACAGCTAACTCAAGTCAGTCTTCACCAAATCCTAAAAGCGGTCTGCTTTTGCTATCAGAAGACCACAGCTGTCATCAAAAAATAAACATCATATGCTTCTGTCTCTACAAGAGACCAATATTCTTCCAGGTTTTGCAAATTATGTTAATTGAACTGTTAGTTAAAATCAACAGGAATGAGGGACAATACATAACGTTACACTGCAGCTGGAACACCTATTGTGTGGCATGCACAAAAGAAAATGACTGCCTGGCCTACAAGTACAATGGAAACTGGATGCACGTGCAGAACACAAAATCACAAACAGGAGAAAATTGCGGCAGCGCCAGGAGATCAGAATCTTCCCCATGCAGCTAGATATAAAATGTAAAGTGCGCTCTGTTAGAAGATTACACAAATCTCCACAGTCATTCAGGTTATAGGGATTATACACTCCATTGCCGTGGCAATGGTCACTCAGCGTGCAAAAGGGTTGCACTCACTACCCCACGCCAGGAGGCTCACCATGGCCGAAGCTTGCTTATAAAGCGAACAGTGCTGAAAATTTTGCGCAATCTTTCCAGTGTTGACTTGGATCTGAAAAGTCACAAGGAGTACACGTGAAGGGGATGAATAATGCATGGGTCAGGTGCAACTGAAAGGGGGGACAAGGCGCCGTCTATAGAGACCATGAGGAAACAATGACTGGACAGACTTGGACCGTGTGATGACACTACTTCTACAGACTGCTACGCCACACACCACAATGGATTTGTTACACAGGTATTCAACAGTGACAAGATCTATAATAATTAATTCTACAAGTCCATTGTTACTACTTAACCCTTCCGCTGCCGCAACCTTGCTTAATAACGACTAACGAAAGGGCTAAATTTGAAATCCTTCAGACTTTTCTCTCTCCATCAAAATGCACAGTATCAAAAGCAAATTTGTTATAGGACTGGAAAATATACTGTTTGCAGGCATGTGCACACTTTTCAGCTCAAACACTTTACAGGCTGCGACAGCGAAGGGGATAAGTGTGCCGAACTACAGTCTGTAACACTAACACTGTAACAGCAGTGCCAACAGCACAGTACCATTGAGAACAACACTGAATGATTGATCATAAAAAGTACACACACACACAAATGTCTTTTAAAGTAAACTCAAAGCACATGTGGTGTCTGGTCCCTCTTCAGACACCCAGGTGACTGTAATCAAATCATTCCTAATGGGCTTGATTTTGTTTGATCTTTTGAGCTTATAACAGTCCACTCCAGAGGCAGCACCTAAAGCTGCAACTTGCCCGAGGGGGAAGTCGTTGTTGTTGATTGCTTTTATCTATATATATATAAAAATATATATAGTGCTATTCTCTGCTCTCCAGCCGACTCATTGTCGCACGTGATTCTGTACAATTACGAGTAACTGTAGCCTTTTATAGGAAGTTTTGGAATGCATCCTGCCAAGTGGTGTGCTTATAACTTATAGCACTATTAGGTTGTTACATGGGTGGTGCCATGTGAAGCTGCTGCCATCTCTGTGCACTTTCTGTGTACATTATAAAACCATGCGCCAGTTTACTGTGTCACTTTCTGCAAAGCCACACGGGTAGGGTGCATGTGTGTTTAGCTGTAACCTGCCACCAGCATGATTGGTAGTGATGACGACCTGCAAACTGTATTCATAATTCTCTTCAGTGCCATCACCACCTCCCTTTCCACCTACAGGACTGTGTCCGTGTCATGGGCTTCACAGATGTCCTGAATACATCAGACGAGTTGTTCCCTTTCAATTCTACAACAATCTGAAGCTTTTCCAATAAAGAAGTGGTGATGACTGTCAATAACAATTCCACAGGCACGCTCAAACTTTGAAAGGCAGCAGCTGGAAACATAATGATCAAAGTGTACAATGCGCTGAAAAGGGAAAGGAATTAAGAAGCAAAAAAACTAAACCATGTTACTAAGTCCCAGTGTCACCGATCGCACAAGACATTTTTTCAAACCCGTGGGACATCTAGAAGGTGGTGACAGTGGTTCACAGAAACTGGTCAGTCATTGTAACCAGTCAGATACTACAGGGCCGTCTATACTACTACCAGAGCTCTACTAGCAACTACCCTGCTCTGTTCTCGTCTACAACACACACACACACACACACACACACACACACACACACACACACACACACACACACACACACACACACACACACACCACACCACATGCACACTCTCTCTACTTTTTTTCTTTTCTTCCCCCTATCTTTTTCTAAGAACCAGTCAAACAACATAACATTAACAGCCAATGCTTCTGACCTTTGCTGTGTTTTGTCTGTATAATGCCAACCGTAACTATGTTCAGTAAAATATCCGAACTTGACAGTTCACACGAACCCTGCAGTTATGTATTTATTTATTAGTTACTGGGCATTTTTACCCCTGGTATCAATAACCTACAGATACACAGCTGTTGGTATAACTAGTGGTCAGTGACAGTGTTCGCAAGCTGAGATATGAGAGACATGAGTCATTAACACTCACTTTAGGTCATTGTAATATTACCTCTGTTCAGCTACATGTGAGTTAGCAGACATGATTCATTAACACTCACTTTAGATCATTGTACTATTACCTCTGTTCAGCTACAGGTGAGTTAGCAGACACAGTCAACAGTTACAGTAATAACATTCATTTCATATCATTTTAATATTACCTCTGTTAAAGCTAAAAGTGAGTTAGCAACAACAACAACAAAAATGAAAACAAAAATTGTGGGACTACAAAACCAGTCCACACCCCACCTCCCTCCGCATTAAATGCTTGAGAGGGAAAAAATGTATAGAGAAAATGAAAGGGAAAAAAAAGAAGTGATCACTGATACCCACTGCAACAGTATTACTAAGTCATAATGTCTGAGTTCAGCACTCTGATACAGTAGTTACTACTGTTCTGTTTGGCAAGCACTGAAAGTTTGACACAACTGAACTATTCCATAAATCAAGAAGTTATTGGACAAATCTGATGCTAAGCAGTACTGCAGCACTACACAGAACAACAACAGCAACAAACACTTGTGTCGAGTATTGCTGGTTCTCAATCTCATACAAAAAACAAAAACAAAATTAAATCTGAAACAGGGATGAGATAGCAATCTAAAACAAGATCCAAACACATAAAAGGTTTAAATGAATGCTAATTTAATATGGCAATACAGCACATTAATTTTTAAGGTAAGCCCCTTTTTTGAGCGAAAAAACAGCAGTTAGACAATGATGGTGAAAAATCAAAACATACTTGTTGTGTGGCTTAACTGGTTCTTGTAAAGTGACACAACATCACCTTCAGGCTCAAACTAGTTACATCAGATTCAGAATGTCATTTACTGATTTATTCATTAGTAAATCATCTAGTCTAGTACAGCAACTGATTTTTATATTTTATTAGAAGCTGCATTTCAACTGATGCAAACCATAAGAAAAAACAGCAGTCTTTTCTCCACAACCGGCTGTAACTCTCTTTGTTTAGTAGTAATATACCCAACTTTGAAGGAAAAAGACAGAAAAAAGGTAATACAAATTAATTAACTACATTTTGTAGTTGTACTGGTCTTTTTTGAAATCACCTCTGCCCATTCTAATGGTCAATTCAGCGCAGAAATAACCTTGAGAGTCAGTAACGTAAGCCTTGTGGGAATCTGTGCCGATCTCTTCCAACAAGTCTGCCCCCCCCCCCCCTCCCCATCACCCTTTCCACCATCTACCTGTCACCAGCAGAGAGAAACCTGCGCTGACCCCTCTTACTCTTAGCGTTTGGGTCTGAACGGGCCCGCATCAGACAGCTGCTCTCTGCGTACGCCATCCATCACACCACCAGACGATTCCGTTAGCACCGATACATTATGAGGACTTACCCCATACATTACTTAGTCCCATCAGCTCGCCATTTATGATCCTGGGCACAAGGCATCGCCGTGGGTCGGTCACCGCCACACCGTGTGTGTGTGTGTGTATATGTGTGTGTGTGTGTGTTGTAAGCACGTGTCCTCGCTGCGATTTTGATTTATGTTTGTGTGCGACGTCTGCTGACAGCCCGCCTCGCTTAGCTCCCCTACCTCCCCCCGCAGGGCTTTCCCTCTCTGTCTGACTGGCCAGTTTGTAAGCCTACCTCCCACCCCCTCCCACCCATTTACTCCTTACGTGTGTGTGTGTGTGTGTGTGTGTGTGTGTGTGTGTGTGTGTGTGTGTGTGAGAGAGAGAGAGAGAGAGAGGGAGAGAGAGAGAGAGAGAGAGTGTGTGTGTGTGTGTGTGTGTGTGTGTGTGTGTGTGAGAGAGAGAGAGAGAGAGGGAGAGAGAGAGAGAGAGAGAGAGAGAGAGAGAGTGTGTGTGTGTGTGTGTGTGTGTGTGTGTGTGTGTGATACTACTAGTAGTACTACTCTGTTGCACAACATCTGGCGACCAGCCCACCCACTCCCCGCACAATGCGCTGGTGTTGTCACAACTGTACGAGACAGGTAACAAACTGCCGTTAGGCTAGTCATGCTAGTGGGGTGCTTGTCCCAAGCCGGGTGACCCTATGCGGTTGGGTTGACGGGAAGTTAGAATCCAAGAACTAATTAAAACCTGCCGTGGTTTAATTACCAGACACATGTGGTGACTCTGCACGCAACATAGTCCGATAGGTAAAATCACGCACGCACACACACCCCTATGGTGTTTATGTACATCACAAGATTGTTGTACTAAGTTCTTTGTTGTAGGCTACACACAATTTACAAAAGGGGTTTTCCTAATCAGTCGCACAGGCCGTCTGGCGTGTCTTCGTTACATACTGACTGAATCAACATACTTGCTCAGGGTCATCAAAACCGTCACTGCATTGGTTTTCAAAACAAATTTGTATCTTTATCCCGTCTTTTCCTTTTTCTTCTCCCCCCCCCCCCCCCCCCCCCCAACCACACACTCTGACGCGTTGAATTGAAACAAAGACAGTAAATACAACGTTGACTGTCTTTGATTAAAAGGCGTTAACCCCAGACTTCTCTAATGCCGAAACACACACACAGGATCACGCACGCACACACTGTACCCCCCCCCCCCCCCATTCCTCCCTTAACAAAGACAACTAACTTCAAGTTCAGCTCGAACTTCAGGCCTGTTTTGTGCTCCGCCGCAGGTGCTGCAGCACAAGACGTGGCAGTGAAAAGGACCGCTATTCTTCATCAATAGACCCCCCCCCCCCCCTCTTCAACGGGGACAGGAGGAATGCGTCGCAATTGACAGTGAGGGCCTGTGTGCATTCCAGACCAACTCGCCCTACTTCCGCCCCCCCCCCCCCCCCCCCACACACACCCTTTTTTCCCTTCACTGTAACTCCAGGTCAGGGCGGTGTTCCTATCCAACTCTGCGTCAACGTTTCGGTCGCACACGACGCGACCACACGCTCTTTCAATTTGCTCAAAGAGACGATAGATAACACGCATGCGCTTCGTGGGCCCCCTTCTAACCACTGCAACTCGAAGCCTTATGTTCTCCACCTCTTCTACTCGATCAGAACTGGAGATCTGAGGGCCAGAAACGCCTTTTATCCCGACTTCTATCAGTGCAAGCCCCACTGTCGTTCGCGTTTAACTTTAAGCAGGTCGGCTGCTGAATGAAGTCGATGTTTGATTGTCTGTTTGATTGTTTGTCTTTCGTTGTTGTTGTTGCATTGTATGCCAGTCGGCTGTTGAACTAAACAGATGTGTGATTTCCGTTTGATTGTTTTAGTTGTGTGTGTTTTTTTATGCCAGACCTCCAATTTAACTTTAAGGTTGGCTGTTGAACTAAATCGATGTGTGTTTATGTTTCATTTTTGAGTTTTTGTTGTTTTTCATTTGTTTTTGTTTCGTTTTGTTTTTTCAATGCCAGATCTGCGATTTATGGTCTCCGGCTATTGAACTAAAATTAATCGATGTGCGACTGATTCGTGCGTTGTTTTTAGTGGTATTTGTTTTTGTTTGTTGTTTACTTTTCACGCCAAAGCTGTGATCAGCCCCCCCCCCCCCCCCCCCCCCCACACACACACACACCGAGCTAGCACAACCACCATTAGTGCAACTGAATTAGAAAGGTGACTGCACGTACTTCAAGTCGGTCAGCAGGCCCAACAGAAGACTGTGACCTGTGGCACTGCGTCAATTAATTCTTCAGATCTAAATTATGAATACCGAATACGAATACGTCTTTGTAAAACAGCTGATTTCTGTCATAAAACATTTTACAAGGAAAAAAAAGACAAGAAAAAAAAGACTAACTCAACCGCAGTCACAACATCGAAAGCCGCAAAACTCTATGCATGCATGTGATTTATGATTTCCTTTTCGAAATCTAGTAGGTCAGCTTTCTCGGGCAGCGGCAACGGGAGTCATTATAAACTGGCGTTCAAGCGTAGCCTAGGGCTTTCCGTTCCTGCTGCTTCACACCGATGAAAACTAGAACTGATAAATGGCCCTCATTGGATCACAGCGAAACACCCACTGGGCTTCATCGAGCACCCCACCGCCAAAGTAACCCCGAGAATTTCTCTTCGCAACTGTCGCCTGCACGGTTAGTTGTTGTGCAGAACAACACACCCGTCATCTTCTCCCTTGCTGGTTGTGTTGACGCTGCCATTGAGTGTCTGTCCTTGGGCTATCAAATTTCTGCCACAGTCTATGGTCTAAAACCGCCGCCCACCAGCACGCTTCGTGGTGTACACTGCATTAGCTGTATTTACCCGGCGCAGGAATGAGACTAGGTGCTGATATGACCCTGGCTGGTATTTGTCAACTATGGCGAAGCACAAGCAGTTTTCATTCAGGCCCCAGTAGGAATGAGACTAGGTGCTGATATGACCCTGGTATTTGTCAACTACGGCGAAGCACAAGCAGTTTTCATTCAGGCCCCAGTATTGGTGCATCGGAATGTGCTCAGATTAAAACTCACCCATGAATGAACACAAAGCACTAAATGTTTAGCAAAACGTGGGATGTGTATTGTGGTGAAATGGTTGCTGTTCCACAGGTCATGATCTATAGGGGCCAAAAAACAAACAAAAACAACAACAACAAAAAATAACAACAACAACAAACTACAACTTTACAGAAGGGCCAGGGCAACTGTAATTTGACTGCCATCAACATTTACCAGTACTGTTACAGGCAGCACATTTCAGAGTTATGAAGCAAAACTAGATGACAGTTGGCAACCCTTACCAAAGACCACATTTTAGAATATATACATATACCTCTGGTGGCATTTAGGACTTAGTACCTTGCATTTGCTTGCATGCCAGGTGAGCGTCACCACAGGTGGCTTGGGTCTTTGCTGTTGGGTTTGTGTGACATCTTTTGAGTGCTAATCAATTCCTTTGTTCATTGATCATTACCAAAGACCACCACTTGCGACAATTTTTCAGGTGGCTTCCATTAAGGTAACACTGAGCTCCCCAATACAGCATACGTTACCACCACTTGCGCCAATCCTTAAGGCAGCTGTTTATCACAGTAATACTGATCTCCCCAACACACCATGCTGCACAACCAACTAACTGTGCAGGCAACAGTTGTGAAGAGAATGTCTTGGTGTTACTTGTAATGATCCTTAAGGCGGCTTGCTGTTTATTGCAGTAATACTGAGCTCCCCAACACATCATGGTTTACCAGTGCCACTTGTAACGATCCTTAAGGCAGCTTGCTGTTTATTGCAGTAATACTGAGCTCCCCAACACATCATGGTTTACCAGTGCCACTTGTAACGATCCTTAAGGCAGCTTGCTGTTTATTGCAGTAATACTGAGCTCCCCAACACATCATGGTTTACCAACACTTGTAACGATCCTTAAGGCAGCTTGCTGTTTATTGCAGTAATACTGAGCTCCCCAACACATCATGGTTTACCAGTGCCACTTGTAACGATCCTTAAGGCAGCTTGCTGTTTATTGCAGTAATACTGAGCTCCCCAACACATCATGGTTTACCAACACTTGTAACAATCCTTAAGGCAGCTGTTCATCACATAATACTGAGCTCCCCAACACATCATGGTTTACCAACACTTGTAACGATCCTTAAGGCGGCTGTTCGTCACATAATACTGAGCTCCCCCATACATCAAGTTTTTAAAGGACCTGCCTTTTCACTGACAACAAAACTTAAACCTAATCAGAGCAGACACTAACAAACAAAACTTAAACCTAATCAGAGCAGACACTAACAAACAAAACTTAAACCTAATCAGAGCAGACACTAACAAACAAAACTTAAACCTAATCAGAGCAGACACTAACAAACAAAACTTAAACCCAATCAGAGCAGACACTAACAAACAAAACCTAATCAGAGCAGACACTAACAACCAAAACCTAAACCTAATCAGAGCAGACACTAACAACCAAAACCTAATTAGAGCAGATACTAACAAACAAAACCTAATCAGAGCAGACACTAACAACCAAAACCTAACTAGAAAAGACACTAACAAAGAAAACCTAAACCTAATCAGAGCAAACACTGACAAAGAAAACCTAAACCTAATCAGAGCAAACACTATTACTGATTGCTTTTATATAGTGCTATTCTCTGCTCTCGAGCAGACTCACTGCGCTCGCATGTGATTCTACATGAGTGAATAGCTTTTTATAGAGTGTTTTTGAATATCCACCGAAGTGGTGTACTTACAGCGCTGGCATGGCTGGTGCCACAAGAATCTGCTGCCATCTCGGTGTGTTCTGTGTACACCATACAACCATGCACTGTGTCACTTCATGCAAAGCCACATACGTAAGGTGTATGCGTGTTTAGCTGTAACCTGCCACCTGCGCTTTTGGCAGAATGACCGGGATCTTTTACGTGCTACTGCGGTAACACGGGGGTGGAAGGGACACCAAAATAAGAGTCAGCACAGAAAGTTGACCCTGGAGAAGAAAATTCTCCCGCCGCTCCAGCAGGGATTCGAACCCGTGACCTTTTGATCATGAGTCTGGCGCTCTAACCACTGAGCTATCCCCACTCCCCATCAAACACTAACAAACAAAACTAACAAAGAAAGCCCATTAATTACTTTCAGAACTGCCTGTTTCCAGGCAGTGGGGCCACAGCACATGGGGAAGGGGGGGGGGGGGAGGGATTTATCCCCAAAGCTGGGGAGGGGGAGGGGGGGTTGACTGCACTCACTATATGCACAGTTTTCTGACCAGTTTTTTTCCCCTGGCTTCTTTCAATATCATCTTTGCTCTAAGGGGTCAATCAATGGTGTGCTGCGGCCAGGCAACCAAAGGCATGCCCACTGCTGTCCACTGCCCATCAGGGTCAACATTGACACTGATAAAGGCATGAAGGCAGACATGGGAGGGCAGACCTTTTAACCCCCTTGCTTTCACCATTTTTTGGGTGTTGTGCAACACATGCACAAACCTTGCCTGCTAACAAGAATACACAAATTTTGCTTCATTTTTAGATTATTAATATTTTCCAGAACCTCTCGGTAACAGACTAATTTACTGCTTGCAACAAGCCATTTGTGGGTGAATGCTGAAACTGAAGTAACTTAATCTTAATGTTTAAACAAAACTCGCATCTGAACCACTATGACCAGAGGCAACAGAACTAATTACAAAACTTGACACAGTTGCTTTTTTGGCCACATGTCATCAGCTCTGCCACTGCAAGGGCTCACAGCCAGAGATCTAAGACTTGAGGGTTGAAATGAAAAGTTATGCTTTACCTCATATACACCACTCCCTGCTCAAACTGTCTCCACACCTGTCTCTGCCCCCCCCCCCCCCCCCCCAGGCCCCTTTGTGCTCTCTCTTTGTAATAAGCTAATATGATTTACAGATCAGTGTTCTAAAATCATTGTATCAGAGCAGCCAGTCTATTGATTTTTTCTTCTTTTTTTTCTTTTCCAAGGATCTTCTTTCCAAACCAATTTCTTTGACAGGTTGTTACAGGATTTTTTATTTTATTTCAAGTTTTATGTTTACATTTATATAAACAAAAAGCAACCCTCCCCCCCCCCCCCAAAAAAAAGAGGCAAATAAGCACAATCAATGAGATTTGAACATTTGTGACAATAAATTGTACATTGTAAATGTAATGTTTTGTATCCATGCATGACTCGGTGATCGGTGATCGCACTACACTTTTTTTGAAACCAGTGTGACATCTATAATGTGTGAAAAGTGGTTCATGGAAACCGGTCAGATAATCATTGTAACCAGGAAGATACAGCCATCCATACTACTATTAGAGCTGTACTAGCAAACACCTAGCTTCCTTCCCAGTCTAGAAGTAGAACACACACACACACACACACACACATACACACATGCACGTGCATACACATTCTCTTACTGTGCTGCAATTTATCTTTTTGAAAACCGGTCAAACAAAATAACAGCTGGTATGTCTGACTGATTTAGTGACTGCTTGTCTGCTGATTCTTTTTTCAGTATTAATTTTTTTTTTTAAATATGCCGATCTTAACCAGTAAAATACCAGAAATTACCATTTAACATAAACCCTCATGATTAGTTCATATTTAAATATATATTTTATAACACTAAATTTTATTTGAAGCTAATGAGTCACTTTTTAAAATTTCCTTATTGAATAAAGTGTTACAGCTAGAAAACTTATAATATTAATTACTAATACCACTAATCAAATATTTATAAAGTGCAAACCTCTAAGTTCTAACATGAAAACAGAGCTCTGTGTGCTGTACAAAATTGATATAGACTACATCCACACAGAGGCACCCCAAGTGGAAAACAACAATGACTAGAAGCAATTGAAATCACAAGAAGCTAAACAGGTAAGACCAACATATGACAATGACATACACAAGTACATACTGTAATTTGTATATATGCACATATGTATGCAAACTGAAATAATTTAAAAACAAGTGAGGGGATGGGGGAAGTGGGGGCAGGGGGAAGCTTTTAAACAGATGATCTATGGGCCTTCAGAGCACTTTTAAACTTATTCAGTCCTTCACTCATTGAGTTTTCTGCACCAAGAGATGCAGGGTTGTCCACATGGAGCATCCATCAGTGTGGTGATAATTAGACATTATTAGTGTTCTGAGTGAAAATGTTCAGATTATGAAAGTTACAGGGGTCTTCACTCCCCCCCCCCCCCCCCCCTTTTTGTTGTTGTTTTGTTTTCTCATTTTCTGAGATTTCTCCTCTTAGTCTTACTGTCTCAGGCATTCATGTCAATTGTCACACGAAAAATAGTATAAAATAAAGAAAAATCACTGAACGATTAAAGGAACTAGCCACTCTAGTGGAAGTGGAAGAGGGAAAAAATCATTAAAAAAATATGTATGATATAAAAAAATATATATAAAAGTTCTGAACAAGTCTACTCAAGCTTTATCAGTGTTTATGTCAACTGTTGAACACCTGTTGAGTATTTAGTTTTAGGCTATAGTTTTACAACTTGTACAAGGCAGGAAATCCTACCAAACTATATTATTCATTAATACATAGCACACATACAACACTACTCTAATTATGTAATCACACATTCATGACATGATGTGATAGACCAAACCTGTCACTTTTTAAAAAATAAAAATCAGGATAAAAAGCTGTAAAAATAAAACTGTGTACACACACAATGATGGTAAATGCTAATAACAATACTGCACAACTTAAATGCTGGTAAAAAGGATATATATATATATTATATACAGAATATGACTATATGTACAGAATGTACTTCAGGTATAACAGCAGTAGTATTAGAAGCATCTTAAAAACATGGACTCACTTTTTGTGGCGTAAAGCAGCTCGTCCATCCGCCCCATCTTCTCCTCCTTCTGCTGAAGCCTGAAATTTAATGAAAGAATAACAATGAAATTTAATGAAAGCATAACAATGAAATTTAATGAAAGAATAGCAATCACTTACTACTGCCAATGCCATCAATGATACACATTATTTTTGATACACATCATTTTATATTGCATAAATTTCCTATACTAAAAGGCTATGCTGCTGGGGGAAGGTAGGGAAGATAGGTTAAAAAACACTAAAAAAAACGGGTGGGTGGGTGAATAAAACTTCAAGAGAGAGAGAGAGAGAGAGAGAGAGAGAGAGAGAAAGACTATAAAAATTTTAAAGAATAACTGTGCTACTGCTAGTCTAGAATGAAAACCCCTCAGTGAGGATGCAAGACAGCAACCTAATTAGTGAGTCTGATCCATTCTTGATTCTGGTACTGTTTTGTTTCTGGTACTGTTTCAATGAAAATAAAAACATAAAAACATACTGTCTTGTTACTATTACAGTATTAGTATTACAGAGCAGAATAACTAAGCAGTTAAAATAACCTCTCATGGCACTAACAGATCTCCACCCTAAAACTGGTAAAAGTTTAAATTACATTATTAAAAGATTCAAAGATTTAAAGAGAGACTGTGCTACTGATACTGTGCTAGTCTGGAATGAAAAAAAACCCCTGCCCAGTGAGGACGCTGGACAGCAACCTAATTGGTGAGTCTGTTCCATTCTGGTACTGTTCTAGGGTTGCAGCAATCAAAGAAAAGAAAAAAAGCAGAAAAAAAGGTCTCGTATATATTACTGAGCGTAATACTTGGTAAGCAGTTAAAATAACCTCCCATTGTACTAGCACTGTAGCAGTCCTCCACCCTAAAACTGGTAAAAGTTTACATTATGATTATATGAAACAATGCGATCTTTATTTCTTTCTGTCTCCTTCGGCTTCAGTTCATACTTAATCAAAACATGCAACAACAAACCAGTCAAAAAACGACCTGAAGATGTATCGCAATGCAGTCTTGCTCTTTGTTTCATATTCAATGCTTGTCAACAATAACAATAGCAACTGACTTGACAGGCCGAGTTCCTGTCACCAGTCTTCACACACAAAAGGACAGATTTTACCTCATCTGGATCATTGCTGGGGCTAGGTGAGCGCTGAAGAGTCACAAGCGCCATGTGAGCGAGTACACCCCCGGTGATCTAAGCCCTCAGGACGGTTGTGGTTCGTACAAAATCATACTCATCGGCAAAAGTTGGCATTTGAGGAAGTGTACGGTCCCTTCGCAAAGACAGGAAGTTTACTTTGCGCAAGCATCGAATTTTCGGAAGTAGGTGGAGACGGCGTCACGCATGCGCTATGACTATTTCCTCCTAGCAACGACACTCGCAACAACATGGCTGCCGTTGTGTGTTTTGCGAGGCAGGGATGTCTTCATAGATGATGTAGTAGGTTACATTTTGGCCGAAGAACTGAACAGAGTAGGACATTTACGTTGAAAGGAAAGACAGGATGGCGGAGGCGGTTGTTGCAAGGGCCCCCGGGTCCGCTACGAGCGGTCTTGGCTCAGCAGCAAGGAGTTCACGCGGTGGATCCCGAGGAGAAACTCCAGGAGCTTCATCAGGGAAGTCCTCCAGTGTGAAGAATGACGTGAGGAGATGGAAGAGAATACATGAGCAAAATGCCATGCTGCGCCTAACAGAGCTGCGTAGCTTGAAAAAAGTTGAAGTGAAATCTTCCAAAGAAAATGCTCGCAAACTTGCTCGTAAAATTCCCATGGAACTCCTGGCCAGGGACTGGCTCAACGAATCCGGGGCTTCCATTGAGACGAGAGCCTACATGGTGGATAAGGTAATGCCCACCCTGATTCTTGGTGTAGAGAAGCTACTGAATGCAGCAGAACAAAGAGGACTGACGAGCCCGGAAGCAAGCCATGGTGGTTATGACCCCAACTTCAACCCAGTGAACTTCCTGGCCCAGTACTTGATTCGAAATAATCCTGTCTACAGCAACTTGCAAGAAGCATCACCATATGTGCGCGCCATGAGACAAGTTTTTGAAGAGCTGAAAGCCCAGATGTTTGACATGGAGGATAACCGGTAAAGGTCTATGCATCTATCAAGCACTATTACACTGGAACAATCTGCCCTAACCCTACTCTCTCTGACAGTCTTCTTCTTCCTCAGCATCATTTAATTTTGCCCTCAAGACCCATCTTTTCTCCTCTGAACACTGAATAGACCACTGTATGGCTTACCTGCATATGTATGCAGTTGTTCATATTGTTGTGTACGCAGGTGCTAGTGGGTGTGTTTGTGGGTGTGCATGTGTGTTGAAGGTGATGAGAAAGATGTTGAATGATGAGTTGTCGTGCATTTGTTTACATAATTACCAGGATTTTATTGTGCTCTTGGTTCTGTATCTGTTTTTGTTGACCTTACTGTTTTTGAATTGTGCACTTTGGGCTCATATTAGGTGTATTTTTACATGTAAAGCCAAAGGCAACATCATCCTCAAAGCATGTTTTATTGGACAGGCAGAAGAGCTCAGAATATATAAAAATTTCAACTCTGTTTCTCAGCTTACAGCATGCAAATCAAGTAATATGATCTTCCTATTTGTAGTCACAATTTTTCAAATGTGCCTTTGATATTTTCTGTTTATTTCTGACTGAAACTGGCATCACTAGTATCACACTTAAGGTACATCATGTAACAATACCAGGTAATTTTGACACAGTCATTGCCATTTTCATTATGCTAATTATGCCTTTTTGACTGGACATGGTAACATTTGTGCCTTTAGTTGTGCATATAGTGTATTTTGTTGATTTCCATGGTAACATATGTGCCTTTATTTGTGCATGTAGTGTATTTTGTTGATTTCTGAGTGAAACCAGCATTACTTATGACACCTAAGGTACATCCAGTAACAGGTAATTTTGACACAGGCACAGTCATTGTCATCATGCCAATTACCCTTTTTGGCTGGACATGATAACATGTAAGTCTGATCGCATTAATCTCACAGACTTGCCAGGATCAAGGCAGAGGCCAAGCGCAAACGTGAAGAGCGAGAGCTGCAGGCAAGACTTCGCCAGCAGGAGAGAGAGCGAAGGCAAGAGGCGTTGATGAAACAGTTTGAGGAGTGGAATGTGCCTACTGACAACAACCGAGTGGAACTCTCACTGGTAAGAATATTGTTAATTTTTTCAGTAAGTCTTCTTCTCTGATTGTGTGTGTGTGTGTGTGTGTGTGTGTGTGTGTGTGTGTGTGTGTGTGTGTGTATGTGTGTGTGTGTGTGTGTGTGTGTGTGTGTGTGTGTGTGCAAGTACGCATGGAGAGCGAGTGGGCCAGTGTGCGTGCGTGTGCGTGTGTGTTTAACATGTTTAACGCAATGTTCCAATATTTTGAATCTATGAATCATTCTGCTTCTGCTCACATGGAATAAAGAATCAGTTGTTTCTCTCTTCCACAGCTGCAAAATGCTCTGCGGTCATTTATGGAGGTGGCAGAGCAGTTCCCACCAGAGATTCGGGAGGTGGCTAAGTTTGGTCAACCACTGGAAGCCACAGATGAAACAGGACGCACGCTGGCCGTCAGTGAATTTGCACAGGTCGGGTAATAGACTAATAGTCATGGTCATGAATAATACAATATAGATTATAGTACAACTATGTTATCTGCTTCTGCACAGAAATTTGTAAAATTTGTAAATAAACATTTGTAAGTAAAATAAAAACCAGTCTTTCCAGACCACTTTGTGATTCAAGAAAACTGGTCCCAAACAGAACACACACAAGGAAAAAGAAGAAGAAGAAGGGAAAAAGCCAGTACTGTGGTATGTGTGGATTCTTTCAGTTTCACAGCTAGTTCCATGGTTGCCATCTCTCTTTTATCAGTGCTTGCTAACAAGAAGCATTCACTGCTACTGCTGGTGGCAATTGAGAAGAAGAAACTGCTATTGCTAGTAGGAAAAAGAATTTGTTACGGAGGGAGAAACTTGTGGAACAGTGGATTTCTTTTTCACGCACACACAATGACCTGTTATTACTGCATGTCCTTAGATGTTATTAGATAGCATGAAGCAACTGCTACAGCAAACTCAGAGCTTATTCTGAACTTTGTTTTCGTCTACTTTGGATGGAACTTTTTTCTTCTTCTTTGGATTAACCTTTTGTTTTTCTCCTTTGTTTGGAGTGAACTTTCTTTCTTTTTTCTTTGGATTGAACTTTGTTTTTTATTTTCTGTGGATTGGACAAAAAGTCATACAGGTTTAAAAAAAAATTCTTCTGTTGTTGTCATAGTTACTAGTAATATTTGACTCTTCTGTGGATAGTATCAGTGACATATTCATCATGTTAATAGACTGATGATGCGGCTTTAGTTATATCACCAGCGATGACCGCCCATGACCTGCTTCACTTTCAGTACCTGTCCCTGTATGTGGAAACCCTGCCTTCAGAAGTGTTTGAGCAGTTCATGGTTCACATGTCAAAGTGCGCTGCTGCTCACCGGGCAGCCGCTGAGCGGGAGCACCGACGCATCATGCTGACCAACCTCTTCATCTACTGTGACCACAGCGGGGTAAGCCACAACTAGTGCTAGACTGGTTACTTTCCTGTTGCATTGTACACACTGTCTGTGACCACAGACCACACTAGTGCTGACAATGATAATAATAATAATGTACTCTGTTATGTGCTATTTCTCCAGATTGGAGCACATAGCCCATTACAAAGCAAAGAACTGAACCACAGTCAAAACAAACTTCTGCAAGCACACACACACACATGCACATACGCATGCACACGCATGCACACACGCGCATGCACACACACACACAGTCAATAGGATAGCTTGAAAAAGTTTGATTTCACAGATGAATCAAAAGATGTGAGTGTGTTTGATGATCGAACATTGCAAGGGAGACTATTCCAGATGGACAGTGCAGCAAAAGAAAAAGATCTCATACCAACTGAGGGTATACAGACAGAGGGAAGACAGAGAATGGAAGTATCAAAAAAAGAGCGTAGCCAGCGGTTTGATTTATAAACTTTGAGGAGTTCAGTCGAGTATATGGGAGCAGCCAAGTTGAGGCAGTTGTAGCACAGAGAAACAAGTTTGTACTGTATTCGTGAATCGGGGGGCAGCCAGTGGAGAGAAGCTAGATGAGGAGAGATATGGTTGGTTTGGGGAACTCTCAGGACAAGGCAAGCAGCGTTGTTTTGAACTGTTTGTAGTTTGTTTAAGAGACACTGAGGGCAGCCAGACAAGTTTACTTTCCTGTTACATTATAATCATGTGCTGTCAGTGACCACTGAGGTTGTGTTGTACTCTGTGTGTCGCTCCCTCAGTGTTCTTTCGTGTCTGCAATCTGCAATGGGTGCTAGAATGTGTGTCTTTGCTGTTACATTCTGTGTACTGTCTGTGACCACGGTGCAGTGAGCCACAGCTAGTGCTAGACTGTGTTTCTTTCCTATTACACTATGTGTGTTGTCTGTGACCTCAGTTGGTTAAGCTGCAACTAGTGCTAGACTGTGTCTCTTTTCTGTTACATTCTGTGTGTTGTCTGTGATGATAGTGTGGCGAGTTGTGACTAGTGCTAGACTGGGTTTCATTTGTGATGATGCAGTATATATATATGCTGCCTTCTGTTGCTGTGTGTGTGTGTGTGTGTGTGTGTGTGTGTGTGTGTGTGTGTGTGTGTGTGTGTGTGTGTGTGTGTGTGTGTATGCATATGTGTGTGTGCGTATGTGTGTGTGTGTGCCAACTTTCGCCTTTATTTCTAGTAATATTCATCTGTTTGGGCTTCTTCGGCTGTTTTCTCCTCTCTTGTATGTTCATGCAGATATATATAGTATGTGTGCATGCATATTTGTGCATGTGTTTGTGTGATGTGTATCTGTGTGTATGTGTTGGTGTGTGTACATGCATACACGTAGTATACATTTTGCATTTTGTTGAATCTTGATCACCAGTATTTGATGTTTCAGATTGGTTTATTGGACAGACATCGTATTCTCAGCCTGTTCGAACAATTTTGGGACTTGTTTGAGGATAGCAAGAGAATTTTCAGGAACCCACGTAAATGTAAGGAGCTCTGACCAACTCTGTATGTGTGTGTGCGTGTGTGTGTGTGTGTGTGTGTGTGTGTGTGTGTGTGTGTGTCTGTGTGTGTGTGTGTGTACGTGTGTGTGTATGCGTGTGTGTGTGTGTGTGTGTGTGTGTGTGTGTGTTTGTGCATGGGTATGCATGTGAATGCATGCCTCTGTGTGTGTGTGTGTGTGTGTGTGTGTGTGTGTGTGTGTGTGTGTGTGTGTGTGTGTGTGTGTGTGTGTGTTTGTGCACATATGTGCATGTGTTTTTGTGTTTGTGCATGTGTGTGTGTGTGTGTGTGTGTGTGTGTGTGTGTGTGTGCGTGTGTGTGTGTGCATGCATATGCATGTGATTGCATGCTTCTGTGTGTGTGTGTGTGTGCGTGTGTATACATATTTGAGTGAGCATGTTAACTCCAGGAGTAAGAGAATATTTTCATAAGCTGAAGGATGGCAGCAGCTGCATGATACGAAATAAGCCATTTTCTGTGTGACGATTTTCCACAACAAAGGTAAACATTTAGCATGTAAGCCATTTTCTGTGTGACGATTTTCCACAACAAAGGTAAACATTTAGCATGTAAGCCATTTTCTGTGTGACGATTTTCCACAACAAAGGTAAACATTTAGCATGTAAGCCATTTTCTGTGTGACGATTTTCCACAACAAAGGTAAACATTTAGCATGTAAGCCATTTTCTGTGTGACGATTTTCCACAACAAAGGTAAACATTTAGCATGTAAGCCATTTTCTGTGTGACGATTTTCCACAACAAAGGTAAACATTTAGCATGTAAGTTATTTTCTGTGTGACGATTTTCCACAACAAAGGTAAACATTAGCATGTAAGCCAGTTTCTGTGTGACGATTTTCCACAACAAAGGTAAACATTTAGCATGTAAGCCATTTTCTGTGTGACGATTTTCCACAACAAAGGTAAAAACTTAGCATGTCTCTGAAGTGAGTTGAAGACTGAAGGTTAAGATGTCTTTGACGAGGGAAGGTAAACCTTCATCTCAACCTTCATCTTTTTCTTTGCTGGCTTCCACAGGGCCGGTGGTGGAGGTGGACGAAGCGGATGACAGCCTGAGCGATGACGAGGAGGAGGGAGTGGCCACAATTCCGGAGACAGCGCGCGAGTACGAGGAAGAGTCCGCAGCAGACAAAAGTGAGCCTCCCAACATAACAGGGGTGGAAATCAAAGTCACTTCAGGGAGTCAGAAGTCCAGTAGGGAAGGGGGGGTAGAGTCTAGGGCTGTTGGAGAGGAGTTGTCGGAAACAGATGATGGCAAGGCAGGTGGAGACATGGTGGAGGGGAAAACAGAGGAAACTGGAGCGGCTGAGGCAAAGAGCGACGACAAGAGACCTGCCACAGATGTGGAGGAGGACAGGAAGGAAGAGAAAGTGGGCCCAGCATCAGGCAAAGAGGGCGCAGAAATGACAGAAACCATCGCCGAGGCAGAGACCGCAGAAGACGGCTCAGAGAAGAAAGAAGATGCAAGCAAAACAGAAGGTGCAGCTGATCCAAAAGAGACGATGGAGGAAAGTGCAAGCAAAGAAACACCAGCAGCTGTTGAGAGCAAGGACAACACCACCGCCTCCCCTGCTTCAGAAAATGCTGCGCTGGCTTCTGTTTCAGTCCCTGCCGACTCTCTGATGGCCATCACTGAAGAGGAAGAAGACGAAGAGGGATATGTCAGCGATGAGGCGGCAGACATTGACGGAGATGACAGCAAAGAAGCTTCCAGCGAAAAGCAAGAAGAGATGGCAGCAGATGCTGAAAAGGATGACAACAACAAAATCTCCACAGAGAAGCAAGAGGGGGAGGCAGCTGGAACTAAAGAGCCTCCTGCAAGTGATGCTGATGAGCAGAAAGACAGCACCCCAGCCAAACCAAACAAGGAAGATGACACAGCAGAGAAAGCAGGCCCAGCTGTCAAGAAAGAGGATACAATACCGGAGGAGGAGGAGGAGGAGGAGGAAGAGGAAACTTCAACAGCAGAGAAAACAGAAAGCAGCACCACAAAGGAAGAAGAAACAAAGACAGAAGATGCGCCGTCAGCAGCGAAGGCAGTAGAAGGATCTTCGGAAAAGGAGACAGGCGCTGGCACAGAACTCTCTTCAGAGGGCGCCAACAAAGAAGCAAAGGATGGGGAAGAGGCAGCAACAGCAGCAGGTTATATTCAGTCCATCTCTGGGTTTTGTCCTGTGTGACTCAGTCTGCTTACTGGAGGCTAGATGCCGCTCTGATGTCTTCCTAATTTTTTGGTCCTTGTGTAGAATTAACACACAGTTTTAACCTGAACCTCAGGATCTCTTCCTACACTCTAGACATGGCTCTGGGTTGACCTACTCACAGATTTCCTTCTGTTCACTCACAAGTTATGCTGAATGTCTGAAAATACAGTTCAGAAAAACTGTCTGCTTATTTCTTCCAGTTTGAAAGTTATCATTGATGAAAACATGTTGTCAATAAGAAAGATCTTGATCACAGGTAACAATTTAAAATTGACAAATCTCTGGGTTGGTCAAATAGTGAAATACTGTTACACATGTATTTGATTATGTCTGTGGTTTGAGCATGTGGGTAGTTAGTGCAATGATTTTGCTTGGTCAGTGTTCACATGTTTATGGTGTCAGTCAACAGTATGCCACCGTAGGTGAGCTGGATCTACTGTGTACAAGTTTTAGATTTTCTTTTGAATGGATTTGTGGGGACTGGGGATAGTTCAGTGGTAGTGTAATGTGCTTGTGATCGAAAGGTCCCGGGTTTGAGTCCCGACAGGAACAGTAGGAGAATTTTCTTCTCCAGGGTCAGCTTTCTGTGCTGACTGTTATTTTGATATCTGTTACCTGTGTTACCGCAGTAGGTCCTGGTCATTCTGCCCAAAGTGCAGATGGCAGGTTACAGCTAAATGCACGTGCATCCTATCTATGTGGCTTTGAATGAAGCGACACTGTAATCTGGTGCATGGCTGTGTGGTGTATACAGTCTGTACACAGAACATGTGCTGAGATAGCAGCAGTTTCATGTGGCACCAGCCAGCAATTAAACAGTGCTGTATGCTAGGTAAAATCTACAGTCATTCATTCAGAGCTGCATACAACTAGAGCAGAGAATAGCGTCATAGTTGCCATTGTAAAGTGCTTGAGGTGCTCAACAAGTGTTTGTATAAATAAAACAAAATAAAATAAAACATCACTTGCATCTTTTTGGTGACCATGAATTTACCTCACTCAAAAGATGTCTCTTTTTTTCTTTTTTTTCTTTTAATTTACAGACCATGCATGTACAATGTTGTAATGATATTGCATAGTTATAGACAATATATGTACAATGTTCTAATGATATTGCAAAGTTATAGACCATGCATGAATAATGTTCTAGTGATATTGCATAGTTTAGACCGTGTGTAGCTTGTAGCATCTGCTGCTGGCCATTTTTACAGCCAACTGAACAACAGCTTTTTAGAAACTGGCTGAAAATTGAAGGGGTATTTTGTTGCTGCCATGTGGCTGTGTATTAGAGCAGAAATCTGTTCACATGGACTGGGCTTACAGAGATGAACAGTGTGTTTTGAAACAGCCATACAGGGTGGAAACCAGCTGACACAGTTCATTCTGACCAGCAGCTTAATTCGCTCCCAGTTCTGGGTGCAAATCAAAGCAAAACCCTGTTGTTATGGTTGGCAATACCCCTTTTATTTCCATTTGAGCTGCAATAGATGTACTGCGATGTGCATGCTAGATATAGTACACATTGTAAATCTTTATTTGGCCTTTTTTTTTTTTTTCCTTTCTTGCTGTTAGTTAAAAATGGAGTCTGTTTGTCAGTATGTTGTTTTGTACTTAGTATTATATGTGAAACAAGCAAGCACGGCTGTACAGTTTAGTTGCTCGATAGTTGCATGTTCATATTTCACTCTTTGATGTCCCATGGGGGTGTTGTTGTTTTTCCCCTAGTTTTGTTTTTAATTAATAATATATATTGATATATGTCTACCTTATCCTGTTTTTCTTGTAATGGTTGGAGTAATTAAGTTCAACTCAATTCAGTTCTAATGAAATTAATAATGTGGCTCATTTTGGGGGGGGGGCTAAAACCTTTCCATTTCTGTTCTGAAGGTAATTGTAGCTGAACTTTGCCTTTCGTGACATAATGTTCCTGGTGTCTTCTGACCAATCCATTTCTTTTCATTGACACAATATTCCTGGTATGTTCTGACCAGTCCCATTTCTTTTAATTGACATAATGTTCCTAGTATCTTCTGACCAATCCATTTCTTTTACTTGACATAATGTTCCTGGTATCTTATGACCAATTCTTTTCTTCTCTTGTCAGTCGATAACAATTAACTGAAACAGTCCTTTTCCTCTGTGGCCCTAACGATATGGATACTGCTGTTACCAGTATCTCCCTCTTCAACTTTGTACAAAAGCTTTAGTGGCAGCATCATTGTTCTTGTTTTTCTGGGCTGAGATTTTGTTTTTATAAAAAAAAGGGGGGGGGGGGGGGGGGAGGTTCTAAACGAATAAATGATTGAAAACAATGCTGATTGAATATGACAACACAAAACATGTGTACGTTTTTGGGGTACAACAGTTAGATTGTGATAAATGATAATATTGTACTTATGTAGTTGCGGTGTGTGTGTGTTGAATGGCTGGAGTGTTTGGAAGATTGTTGGCATGACAGTGACGATTTTGTGTTGGGATCTGGAAATTTTAAACTTAATCATACAAACAAAAGAAACCGTTAAAAAAAGAGTCTATGAACAATCCTGAATAAATTAGAAATGAGCATCAGTTTGTATAATTTTTGACATGTGTACTGTTATTGATGAGAGATATTTCATGATTCTGGTTTGATTACTCATACTTCTGCAGGTGCTGGTGAGTACACAATCACAAGCCAATACTGGTTTTCCTTACTGCTGCAAGCTGACTTTTAGCTGAATCATATCTGTGGTCAAAACAATTCCAACAAATAATGTACAGTTTGCAGACAGAAAAATATAAAAGGAACTTCTTGTTAATGAGAACTGAAGCATTCCAGAGTTCTTTTATTTTGAATTTTTAGAAATCTTCGAGAATTGAAAGATAAACAACGACTGGAAAAACACACTAAAAAACAAACTAGAAAGATGATATTAACTTTGAATTCATACTTACTTGAAGTTTATCTTATTGGCAGAGTAGAGAAATTTGTGTGATGAGAGGAACTCATGATGTGAACTTTGTCACAACAGCGAAAGAGGAGGCCTCCCCTGAGGTCAGTTCCTCTGCTGTGGGGTCTGGAATCTCAGGACAAGGCAGCGCCGAAGCAGTAGATGCAGCGCCTGCAGCAGCAGAAGGTACTGTGTGTCAAAGTGGTGGTTGTGTAGATCTAGTGGTGGTTGTATAGCTCTATACAGATCTAGTGATGGTTGTATAGATTTAGTGGTGGTAGTATCTAGTGGTGGTTGTATAGATCTAGTGGTGGTTGTATAGATTTAGTGAAGTATAAATGCTAAAGAATTTTATATTTTCAGTGAGATGCAACTTCATCCTCAAGTCCATCTCTGCCCATATCGCAGTCAGACATGATATATTTTGTTCTTCTTTTTTAAACTTTTTTGTTTATGTTTAGGTTTTATGTTTACATACATAAAAATACAATCTACCTTGGGAAATAAGTGCCCTCAATTGCCTGTATGCTACATAAACATTAGTGGCATTAAATAACTGTGCATTGTAATGGTAAAGCCTGGTAATACAAAGTCTGATTATTGTCTCATATCAAGTAGTTAAATGCAGATCTGGTCACTTCAGTATTCTATTTCAACGCAGTGAAAAGTCAGCAGAGTAGATGCTTATTCCTTTTGCTTGTTCAACCACTACTTGACACAACAACTACTTTCTACAAAATATCTTGTAGCATATCCTTTCCATGTGACGCGCATATTCATGAATGTCGTACACTTGCTTTAGGTCTTTCAAAAAACATTGTGTGAGTGGTTTTGTTTATTCTGCATTAACACAGAGAGAACTTGGCATGCAGGCTGTTCTCTCACCAACAGTAGACATAGTACGTTACATTGTCGGTGCAGTGACGGCTTGTTGTCAAAGACTGTAGTTAGATTTTTTTCACGCACACTGTGGACTCGTCAAGCCACAGATTGTACATGCAGGCTTTGGAAATTTCGCACATTTCTGATGGAGAAAGGGAAATGTGCATACATCCTTCTCCGTCACATCCATCTTTAGTATACAACCATCCCTACAGCTGCAACAACGCTGGAATGATGCCTTGTTTATTTCGTACATTTCTGATGGAGAAAAGGAAATGTGAATACATCCCTCTCTGTCACACCCATCTCTAGTATTCAAGCATCTAATATGCAACAACACTGGAATTATGCCTCAGTTGCTTTTATTTTCCCCAAGAGTCTGAAATTCTAAATCCCTGTGATCACAGCACAGCACCTGCATAAATCTGTGTCCCAAGCTAAATGAGATAACCACAGATTCTGTCCCTTTCTGGGTCCATGCTGTTGACAAGAATGCACCAGGAGTGACCGGTTCTTTAGGCAGCACTTTGGAAAGGTCCATTTTCCAGCTGTTGTTGGCTTGTGACAGGATGGGTAGTGCATGTGTGACCTAGTTTTGTGAGAGGGCTCCCAGGGGACAGGTAGTGCATGTGTGACCTAGTTTTGTGAGAGGGCTCACAGGGGACGGGTAGTGCATGTGTGACCTAGTTTTGTGAGAGGGCTCCCAGACTCGACGCTATGCAGTGATCATGACTTGCATCACGTTCATTCTTCCATCTGCAGGTGAAGAGGAAGAGAAACCGGCAGAAGTGGAGAAACCAGCAGAAGCGGAGAAACCGGCAGAAGCAGAGAAACCAGCGGAAGCGGAGGTGGAGGGAGGAGAGAAAGGCCCTGAGGTGGAGCAGCGGGCAGCGGATGAAGTGATCCAGATTGAGGACAGCGAGAAGACGGCGGAGGAGGGTGAGAAGCCAGCGGTAGATGGCGAGGAGAAGCCAGCGGAAGAGGAAGCCGAGAAAACTGAGAGCCAAGACAAGGAAGAGACCACTGCTGACCCAGACTTGGCTCAAGGTAGATTTGTGTTTTGGGCCGTGGTCCGTGCCTCCAGCCCTCCTGCTGCCCTCCCTCTGTCTTTTGCCCTCCTCAGCTTTTTAATAGTCAGTCAGTTCTTGGATTTTAACATCCCTTCAGTCAGATAGGGTCACCCCAGGAGTAAGTGCACATTCAACATTCTTTTACACCAGTTCAGAACACAGATCACTGAGTCACAAGTTTATCTAATTTGCTGTTACAGAATAGAACAGATCTAGGGAAGTGTACTCACGTGTAGACAAAACACAAGGGAACAATGAAGCACAAGCACTTTTGACAGAAAATTGTCTTCGTCAGGTGCAAGAAGATAGACAGATAATAAGATAATAATCAAAAAAGAAGGAATCAAAGAAGAATACAGCAAAAGAAGGACAGACCATTACAGATTTAAAAACCAACCATCCATAAAGATTTATTGAACCGTGCTTCGGCATTGGTCACAACTTGTCCCTAATATGTCAGCTGACATCTGAGGACATTAAGCAACACTTCACCCCCACCAACTCATCCATGGCAGTCAGTGAAGCATGCATAGCTATATTCTGACCTACTCCATGCTGCAAAGAGAGAACATTAGTTGGCTCTGGTTCTCAACAGGGGGGACCTTAATTTCTGCATCTGCAGTCCCCAGCTGCAGGACTCAACTTTCAGACCCCTTGATAATGTCAAACCATTCCTCTCTTTGTTTGGAATATTCATGCCTGTGTAGGTTTCATGGGTTTTTGTTCACCTCTCTTTTTGCTAACAATGAAATATTGTTTGCTGTTCAGTCTTTATATTTTTTATTTTATATGACTTTCTGAAGAGACCACCTGAACATAGTTTGCTAACATTTAAGCTGTTTGAGTATTTTGACGCTATTACACAACTGGAAACGTTTCAACCTGGCCTATCCACCTGTCTGATGTTCCCCATTTTTTTTAACAATGTTTTTCCTCAGACAACAGTAGAAAGGTTTTTCCAGCACCTTCCTCCAACCTCTGCCAGAATTGGTTATGCCACTGAAGGGACACTCTTTATCTCCACGCAGCTGTATACCAACGCGGTCAGCACCCTCCAAAAGGTTCGGGTACTGATAAGACTGTGGAAGCAACCTAGCGCCTAAGCATGCACATAAACATGAGATGCATCCACCCCTGGTAAAAAAAAGTTCTGTCTTGATTCAGACGATTTTGGTTTTATTTGAGCTGGCGTAAGCAACATGATC
Organism: Alviniconcha strummeri; assembly: GCA_963584105.1. Classification (NCBI taxonomy): domain Eukaryota; kingdom Metazoa; phylum Mollusca; class Gastropoda; family Provannidae; genus Alviniconcha; species Alviniconcha strummeri. The sequence goes on from OY757552.1 coordinate 3,165,656, forward strand.
AGTTACAAAACAAACGTCTAATATAATTTGAGTTGTTTGTAACAAAATTACTACTGTTTGAGCACCAACAAAAAACTACTCGTTAGCTGACAGTTTTCTGGAACCTGTGGCGTAACTAAATACGGCATGGGTTGAAGGAAGGATGTCGTAAACCAGTGCTTGGAGTTTGGTTTTTACCCTTGTTTTCATGAGTTCTCCCCCCTGTTTACCTTGCTGTCCTGGACTGTGTTTGATCTGATACACTGACCTTGTGCCTCCTGTCCGTGTGCTGCTCAGACGTAGACATATCTGGTGAGATTTCCAAGTCAAGCTTGTTGCCCCGAGTGCCGCAGCCTACGCCGGGGGCAACTGGCCGTGCCAGCATCACCTTCGCCCAGGGAACAGCCTTTGAGCGGGAGAAGACAGGTGATGGCTTGTGGGAGGGTGGTGTCACATGCTTGTCTGTACAGCTGCAAGTTATGTCAGGGTGCATGCGCTGGGGAATTCCTCCTCCAGATCCATCTTTTGGTTTGCTAGTGTGTCACAAATGTCACCAAACAATCTGGAACAAAGTTCA
>OY757552.1:3171211-3173711 GCA_963584105.1 Alviniconcha strummeri
TGGTGGCAATGTTGGTGGTGGTAGTGATGATGATGATGTTGGTGGTGGTGATGATGATGTTGGTGATAATGATGATGATGATGGTGGTGGTGGTGGTGGCAGTGGTGATGATGATGATGATATTGGTGGTGGTGGTGATGATGATGATGATGGTGGTGGTGGTGGTGGTGGTAGTGATGATGTTGGTGATAATGATGATGATGATGATGGTGGTGGTGGCAGTGGTGATGATGATGATGATATTGGTGGTGGTGGTGATGGTGGTGTGGTGGTGGTGGTGGTGGTAGTGGTGGTGGTGATGATGATGATATTGATGGTAGTGATGATGATGATGTTGGTGGTGGTGATGATGATGTTGGTGATAATGGTGATGGTGGTGGTGGTGGTGGCAGTGGTGGTGATGATGATGATATTGGTGGTGATGATGATGATGATGATATCGATGGTGATGATGATGACGACGTTGATGTTGATGGTGATAACAATTTCAGGATGCAGAGGCTCATGGAGGAGAGAAGCGGATCAGCGCTAGCATTGCTCTGCTGGAGAAGAACACCAAGCTGCCTGAGCGTGGGGACGTCCTGCTGCGCTACATGGCCTGCACGCCTGAAGATGCCGAGTACGTCCTCAACAAGGCCCTCTACAAGGACATGAAGGGAATCAGGTCAGTACTTGTACGTCCTCAACAAAACCCGCTACAAGGATGTGACGGGAATTGGGTCACTATATGTACATCGTCAACAAGGCCCTCTACAAGGGAACTGGTACTAGGAAATGAATGTTGAAACCAGACAATTGCCATCTGCATCTGACTCCCGTACATTTGTCCCACCTTGTGTAAACACAAAACCTTTGAGAAAAGATCATTTTCTTGCGCTGTTTGGAACAGCTTGCCTCAAATTTTATGCCACTTTGATTCCTTCTTCTTTTAAAACTGCCCTCAAAACTCATCTGTTGAGTAACCATTTCTAAACTGTCTGCTTTTTTTTCATGGCTGTGTCCGTTCCCCCCACCCTTCCCCCAGTTCCCTCTGTCAGTAAGTTCTTTGTGTGTGTGTGTGTGTGTGTGTGTGTGTGTGTGTGTGTGTGTGTGTGTGTGAACGTGTATAAATATGTATGTGTGTGCTTACTTAGTGTTTACTACTCCATTGGCAAGAAAAAATTCACAACTCCTGTTGAGAACTTGAAGGTTGACAAAGCAGAGTCTCCATTTACCCAGCGGCATGAAAACACTCTTGCTTTGTGTGCAGTTTCTCCGCCATAGAGCAGGGCAAACCCATCCACGTCCCTCGCGTCAACGCTCACGGAAACATCCACTTCTGGAATGTTGATCGCATGCCAGACGTAAGTGCACGGTGCCAACAGGTACCTCTGTCCTGCTTTCTGTAGCTGTTGATGTGGATGTTGAGTTGGAGGTGATGTGAGTAATGCTACGTCGGAATCCTTAACAACAACAAAAACAGGTTGGGGGGGGGGGGGGGGGGAGGGACATGTGTGAGAAACCCTGGAATGACCACACATTAAAAGACCAATGACACCCACTACCATTTTTTTTATGCATGAGTGTTTGTGAGAAAGAGAGAGTAGAGGGTACACAAGGTGTGGATGATTCTCAAATGATGATGATGATTTATCACCTCAGTGTGAGAAACAATTTTGTTTTCATAGCAGCTATCACACTCTGTGCTCCTACACAGGCTGTGGATGATTTTGAAATGATGACGATGATTTATCATATCAATGTGAGAAATAATTTTAATTTTCTTTTTCTAGCAGCTAACACCCTTGCTTGCCTTGAGGTCAGTAATGAGGCCTCCTTCAGCACGTGGCCCTGATACAACCATAATGGTTGACTGGGTGTACTGGCTGACTGGGTGTAAAGCACCAAGTTACCTACCTGTCCTTCAGCACGTTGCCCTGATACAACCGTAATGGTTGACTGGGCATTCTGGCTGACTGGGTGTAAAGCACCAAGTTACCTACCTATCCTTCAGCATGTGTGGGTTTTGAACCTGACCACGGGTGTAATGCTTGTCACAGGAGCGGGAGGGATCGTTCATTGTCATCCCCCTCAAGGACCGAAAGCGACGATCCTTTGGAGTGCTGGGCATCGACACGCTGGCCGACCCACACAGCAAAGCCATCTTCATCACTCACGAGATCCTCTACTTCCAGGTGTGTGTCAGCTTTCTTCATTGCACTTGGTGTTGTTCATTGCAGGCACTTGATTCTGGTTTGTATGTTCAAGTGTTGTTAGTGGCACTCAGTGTTGTTAGTCACACTCAGTGTTGTTTGTTAAATGCAGTATTATTTGTCACACTCAGTATTGTTTATCATACTCCATGTTGTTCATCTCACTCAGAGTTGTTCATCAGACTTAGAGTTGTTCCTCACACTCATTGTTTTATTCATCACACTTCATGTTGTTCAACAGACTCAGAATGCACAGAGTGATAACATGTGGGTCCTTTGTCGTGCAGGGAATGACCTTGCCACTGTGT
>OY757552.1:3181211-3226162 GCA_963584105.1 Alviniconcha strummeri
TGACTGGAACTGTTTACCTACATGAAAAAAGGAGAAGAAAAAAGCCACTCATAGAAAAAAGTGAATCTAGTGCACTGGGCTAACTTGGCTGGCTGTCCATCTGTCTCCAGAAAAAACTTTAATGCTGGCTTTGCTCAGATACTATGCAAGTAAAATCGTTTAAACTTTGCATGATGATACATGTAACCTCTAGAGCAGCATGGGATATCATTCCCTTCTTAAAGAATGTGTCACTGACTGCCATTGAAAGAATTGCGGATGGCATTTTCATGGTAGGCATTAGACAGTAGAATTCCTAATATAGCTAAAGAATTTGTCAGCATTTGTCAGAATGCATTTTGAACAAAAGATGTTCTGCAGTGGATACATTTATAGTTTAGATAGACTGTTTATTTGAATTCCAAGTGTTTCATGTTTCAATGCCAATTTGTTTGTTCAGTTGCTGTTACTTTTGCTATCATTGCATTGTGTCCTGTTTCTGTCTAGATTTTGGCTGACATAAACATTGTGAGTGTGTAATGATCAGTGCAAAGTCTTTGGCCTGTCTGACTGGGGGGAAAACATCTTAATCATGCTGTTGTCTCAGAAACTGCAAATGTGATGATGTTAGACTTTGTATGATAGTATACGACACATAAGGCTTTGCAGGTTTATACCATTTCCAGTGACCTTGAATTGAGCATGTTTCAAGGTCACAGCTGCATCAAGCAGTTTTTAACTGAACATTTTGTGTGGTGGTTAATTGCATTGACTACAGAGATCATGAACATACCACCATAATTATGTGCCTGCCTGTATTCAAGGGAGTTAATTCATGGGTTTCCAGTTTTGATCAGAACTGATTTGAATGTTAATTGGCTTTTTCTCAGACACAGTTTAAGTGAAGTCTTTCAAGCTTGCATGATTACCACCTTGCTAGGGGTCTCCACCCTGACCTTGTTTCAAGGTCATAGGCATTAGAAACATAAACTGCATTTGTATTTTGTTTAAAAAAAAAAAAATCTCAACATTAACTTTTGTGTGGTTTTTACATCCACTGAACAGCTCATGCAAGATAGTTTGGGTGTGACAGTAGAGTGTATTTCAGGGAGATAATTAACTGACATGCTTTTTCTCATTGTGAGATTGAATGTGCATCATCTGAGCCTTTGCTCTTCTTGTGTTTTTGTTGTTGTTGTTTTAGTTTTTTGTTAAAATATATTTATAAGTACTAATTCTTTTTTTGCTACACACCGCATCCAGGCTGTGTCAGCACATTGCCCCATGTCTTACAAGCATTTTACACACACCCAGCCAGGCTGTGTCAGTGTATTGTTCTTTGTCTTACAAGCATTTTACACACACCCAGCCAGGCTGTTTCAGTGTATTGTTCTTTGTCTTATAAGTATGTTACACCCCCAGCCAAACCGATTGCTTTGCCCATGCAGTGACTGGGTGTTGCCTGAATCTCGCATGCGGTCGCTGTGCAACCCTTATGGGTTTTCCATCATGGTTCCCGAGTTCTACTGAGTACACAACAACCTCGTACCCCTTCTGAGGTAATAAAAAGGCATCTGCATGAGGCCCCGATTCACTCTCCTCCAGTGGCGTATGAAAAGGCATCTGCATGAGGCCCCGATTCACTCTCCTCCAGTGGCGTATGAAAAGGCAGGATGCAGGATGTCGGCCGCCCATGTTGTGTCACCCTTCGCCACCACACATTCACACAGTGTTCCACAGACATGGAAAACTAGTTACTGTGATCGTGCGTATGATTATAAATGCTGTCAACACTATGCCTCATTTGATACGTGTGTCTTTATTTGACACAGTTCAGTGATGACATATGTTGACTGATTGAAATGCGACAGCATGTGATGGCCACTGTTGAACGGCAGACACTAGCGACAAAGAAACTGCAATGTCGGTTGCATTATCAGATTCTTATCAGAGCCAGCATGAAAGTACAAAAAATATTAAATCAGCATTTGTGAGATAATGTCTCTGAGGCGTGAAGACAAATATGCAATATATATTTTTATTACTGTGTTCAAAGCACAGTCACGGCTCACCAGACCAAAGACATTACAGTCTAGTATTAGTCCCAACTTGCCCAGAACACGTACAACATATGCGATATAGGATTTTCAATGGCTGTTGGCTTTTGTCGGATGACAGCAGAGCAAGCTGGAATCCTACATGACATCAGAAATGCTTGATAATGGTGATGTCAGATTCTGTCTTTTCCCACGGAAGCCTGTCGCACACGTCTGTGGCACATGTCAAATCAGGAGAGTGGATTGGGACTCTTACAGTTGGATGATCTGATGGTCAAGAAACTGTTCCATTTTCTTTGAATACCATTCTTTGAACTTGATCACTTGTGCATTTTTTACTTTTTCAGCATGTTCTGTTGTTTCTGTTCTTGACCTGCATGAAAAAGGTAAAACTTCAGTCCCCATTACCTCACAGTGGGGTTTTTTGTTTTGTTTTAATATTTCTCTTTTGATCAGGAGTTGCACATGTTTACTTTCACAGCATGCTCTGTTATTTCTGGTTCTCTGCTTGCATGAAAAGGGTGGAAATGTCGTCCAAGCATTTGCTGTTGTTGTATATTTTGTTTCCATTTTAAGATTTCTCTTTTAGGCATTAACCCTTTAATACCTGCCACAGCCAGCAAAATGTTTTGTTATTACTTTGCGCGTGCAGCAGCAAGCACTGAGGAGTACCAGATGTATCTCACCGCCTTTCTCCTGAAGCAATCTGATAGGTAACGGAACTGACACCGTTCATTAAACATGTTTATTTCACAATGAATATAATACCAATTTTTTACTCTTAGAACAGGATGAGTTTGTGTGAGTCTGCATGTGCATGTATGTGTATCTGCACTCTTATCTCGCCACCTTTCTCCTAAAACTAGCTGATAGGGAACTGAACTGACACCATTCATTAAACATCTGTTTATTTCACTATAAATAACCAATGCATTTTTTTAACTCTTAGAACAGGATGAATTTGTGTTTGCATGTGTTAGTGCAAGTGTGCACATGTGTGTGTGTGCGTGTGTGTGTGTGTGTGTGTGTGTGTGTGTGTGTGTGTGTGTGTGTGAGAGTGTGCATACTGCATTCCTATGTGTTTGTGCATATGTATATGTGGGTGTGCATGCATATGTGTGTGTGTGTGTGTGTGTGTGTGTGTGTGTGTGTGTGTGTGTGAGAGTAGTAGCAGTATATTGCTGCCTGCCTCCCTTACAATAGTGCTGTATTTAGGCTCTCGTGCACTTCTTGGTGCCCAAAGCCCTTTAGCTCAGTCAGCTGTAGAGACTATCAAGATTTTTCACACTGTGACGTTTCACACAATACCCCTTTTACCTGTTCCCCAAAATAGATTTCACAGTCATTTTGAACTGGAAGGGAAGTGGGGGTGGGGGGATTACTCTCAAAACATTTCTCATTTGTGTTTTTGGTTGACATTGTGTATATATATATATATGGCTTTGTCTGTGATATCCTTCCTGGTTCCACCTGTTGAAATTTGTTTTTTAGAGGCAGCGAAGTTTTATCTTCATGCCACGTTTTGTTCTTCCCCTTTGCTAATTACAAGCGAAAATTTGAGCAAAAAAATAAATTGTGTTGCTTATTGAAGCATGTCCAATTTGTTTGGGTTTATGTGTACCATGACCGTATACTGAATGAGATAATAAAACGTATTTGTAATAAAAAAAGATTTTTCTTTTCTGTATTCCTTTTCATGACAGTGGGTCAGTAAATGCATATTTTCTTTAAATGGGGAATGACTAAGTGTCCAGGTCCTGATCAGAATTAGTTGCTGCTGATCAAAGCTGCACTCAGTGGTTAAGAGATAACTAATGTTTAGTTTAAACACTTGAATATTCTGGTTTAGTGTAGCGTACACATGGTTGCATGCACGTACATGACCAGGTTCAGTCAAAAAGACTCAGCTGACTAAAGCAGACAAAAGCTGCGCTGTCGAAACACAGTCAGCCAATGAACCTACAGACAACATACATAGTCAGCTAATCAATGTACAGACAATAAATACCCTTTCAGTTTTACCAACAAACATACATTCAGCCAGTCAATGTACAGACATAACCCTTTACCAACAACCATGCAATCAAATTATGAACATACAGACAATAACTGTGCTTTCACCAACAAACAAACAGTCAACATACAGACAATACCCTTTCACCAACAAACAGTCAACAACCTTTCACCAACCAACATACAGTCAACACCCTTTCACCAACAAACAGTCAACATCCTTTCACCAACATACAGTCAACATCCTTTCACCAATAAACATACAGTCAACACCCTTTCTCCAACAAACATACAGTCAACACCCTTTCTCCAACAAACATACAGTCAACACCCTTTCACCAATAAACATAGTCAACACCCTTTCACCAATAAACATACAGTCAACACCCTTTCTCCAACAAACATACAGTCAACCAATCACCATACAGACAATTCACGAGTCCATCACATCTTTTCATTTGGTTTATTGTCATTCATCTGCATGTTTTCCCAGTATATTGAGAAAATACTTTATATCATAGTCCTGTAAACAGTACAGCAGAGCAACAAGTAAGAACATTCTTATGAGCAGAGGGGACTGGCACAACCACAGGCACATGGCAAACACTCGTTTCATCATCAACAAATACGCCATCCAAATGCTTCCTGGTTCCTTGCATCTCCGCATCTTGGCTGCAAAGCTATGGACATTTTGCCTGTGAGGTCCCCTGTCTGTGTGCTCCAGCCAGTGTAAGGCTACAAAAGTAACAAGCACTGTCCCATAATTACACTGTCTAGCCCCACTGTCTGTCCCATAATTACACTGTCTAGCCCCACTGTCTGTCCCATAATTACACTGTCTAGCCCCACTGTCTGTCCCATAATTACACTGTCTAGCTCCACTGTCTGTCCCATAATTACACTGTCTAGCCCCACTGTCTGTCCCATAATTACACTGTCTAGCTCCACTGTCTGTCCCATAATTACACTGTCTAGCTCCACTGCCTGTCCCATAATTACACTGTCTAGCTCCACTGCCTGTTCCATAATTACACTGTCTAGCTCCACTGCCTGTCCCATAATTACACTGTCTAGCTCCACTGCCTGTCCCATAATAATACTGTCTAGCTCCACTGTCTGTCCCATAATTACACTGTCTAGCTCCACTGTCTGTCCCATAATTACACTGTCTAGCTCACTTTGTTCAAATGACTCCAGCATTCACCACGACAAACTTGAGCATACACAGACAGTTTTTAGTAAACAAAACACATTTCCTTAACTGGGAACCAGCTGTACTTCACATAAGCTATGCTGGTTTAATAGTCAACACCTGGACTGAACTGCTCAAACTGTCCCCACCCCCACCCCTACCCCACCTGAATGATGTTTGATTGGTACATGAAAAACATACTCTGTGGCAACCCGAAACAAAACAAGGCCCAGAGCGCTCGTGCAGAATCAACACACAAGGGAAATAATTAGCATTGTTTACTCCATGGCACTTGCAACAATCAACTAAAAATATGTGTGTTAGCTGTTATGTGTCAAACTTTCAAACTTCTTAGATGAGTAAAGATGTACTTCCTTCCTGTGTCTGTTGAACTGCTGTGAACTCTCTCCCCCCCACCACCACCACCCCACCACCTTCCCCCCATTTGTTGCACAAAAATAAGACTTGTGTTCACAACTGTTGCCAGTGATTTCAGCTGCTACAAAATCTTCCGCAGCTCTGCTGTTGGAAAGAGGGCCAGAGTCTGGCATGATCAGAAATAAATACACACTGTCTTTGTTACAAGCGTATGATTACATCATTGAAACTTAAAAAAAGTACAGGCCTGACAATCTTTATCAAACTACTAAGGTGTACCCCCAAATAGCTGAGTACAGCTATGGAGCAGACAGTATACACACTCATGTGGCAGACAGTACACCCAAGTGGCAGACAGTACAGTCATGGCAGACAGTACACCCATGTGGCAGACAGAACAGCCATATGACACAATATGGCTATGTGGCAGACAGTACACCCAGGTGGCCGACAGTACACCCAGGTGGCAGACAGTACAGTCATGTGGCAGACAGAACGGCCATATGACACAATATGGCTATGTGGCAGACAGTACAGCCAGGCAGCAGATGATAGAGCCACATGGCAGACAGTACAGGCATGTGGCAGATAGCAGAGTACAGCCAGGTACAGTGGCAGACAGTACAGCCAGGTGGCAGACAGTACAGCCAGATGGCAGACAGTACAGCCAGGTGGCAGACAGATGAGTACAGCCATGTGACTGACAGTACAGCCATGTGGCTGATACAACCATATTGCAGACTGGTCTGGGTACAGCCACATGGCAGAACAGTGAGTACAGTACAGCCATGTGGAACCCACTGAGCAACCAGCCACACAGCCAAGTACAGCCATACAGGAGACAGATGAGTACAGCCACACAGATGAGTACAGCCATACAACAGCCAAGTACAGCCCACAGCTGAGTACAGCCACACAGAAGACAGCCAAGTACAGCCACACAGCTGAGTACAGCCATAAAACAGACAAGTACAGTAGACAGCTGAGTACAGCCACACAGAGGAGTACAGCCAAATAACAGACAGCCGAGTACAGGAGACTGCTGAGTACAGCCACACAGTACAGCACAGCCATACAGCTGAGTACAGCCATACAAGAGACAGCCAAGTACAGGAGACAGCTGAGTAAGCCATACAACAGCTAAGTACAGTAAACAGCCGGGTACAGCCAAGTACAGTAGACAGCCGAGTACATGGGTAATTTTCACACTGTACAATAAAGACTGGACTAACCTGGTCCTACCAGTAACTGTGGGCACAAGGGTAATTTTCACAGTATACAATAAGGACTGGACTAACCTGGTCTTACTCGACTAACCTGGTCTTACTGGTAACTGTGGAGACAAGGGTAACTTCCACAGTATACAATAAAGACTGGACTAACCTGGTCTTACTGGACTAACCTGGTCTTACTGGTAACTGTGGAGACATGGGTAATTTCCACAGTCTATAATAAGGACTGGACTAACCTGGTCTTACTGGTAACTGTGGGGACAAGGGTAATTTCCACAGTGCACAATAAAGACTGGACTAACTTGGTCTTACTGGTAACTGTGGCAACAAGGGTTTCCTCAGTACAAAAAGGGACTGGACTAAAGTAGCCTTACTGTTAGCATACAAACAGAAAGTTGCACAACATGAAGCTCAATATGTATTATATATACATACAGGAGTCCCTTTATCTTTGAATACTTTACAAAACTTTGCAAGTGTATGGTACACCTGTACCATAAGCATTTGCAATCTTCTTCAACTCAGCTGTCATTTTTGATTCAAGTTTGATTCAAGATTTAAGTCTTGAAATAATTGAACGTTTCAGAATTCAAATCAAGAATTCTCAAATCTTGCTGCACATTAAAAAAAAAAAGAAGAAGAAACAAATGAAAAACAACCCAAACCAAAGCAAAACCATGGAAACTATGAAGTCAAATCATGCTTAATGAGATGCATTAATATCTGTCAAGACAAAACAAATAAAGTATTGCAGTACAGAACTAAGATAGGAAATTCTCTTGGTTCATGACAGACCTGCTGGACTGCTGAAGGAAAAACAAATCAGATAAAAACAAGAGATTCATTCTCTCCATTCAACTGAAATTTTGCTTTGATTTGGGAAAGTGGGCAGAAGCAGACCCGTTGTTTTGAAGTTGGTCTTCGCTGTCAGCCTTGGTCCATGCATTACCTACATACCCAGAAATACAGCATTCCCCCCGCCACCCCTCCCATATGGTACAATGGTCCCATGCTTTACCACTTCAATATAGCTGCAGAAAATGGTCCCCGAGCACAATGTTTTTTTGGAATACCTTTACTGTCATGAAATAATGAAAAATTTCTCAATGCTAACCAACAAATACTTCTCACAACCAAGCTGGGGTAGAATGCCACTCTGTTAGTAACAGGATTGTGCTTTTAAAAAATCTGATCACCCATTCCATCTCACTTCTCCTTTCTCACTAGTCTCAGTCTCACACACTGAGAAAACAGGAATATTCAACAGGAGAGGCAGTGAAAGACTGTGGACTGGTAAACCACACAAGACATGCGATAGGTTCGCAAACAAGGTCACAAAGAAGGTACACAGAGGCTGAGTTTAAGTAAGCAAGAAACTGACCAACACAGATTGACTGATCATCTTCTACACTACACACCAGGTTGGTGGTTATGTACACAAACATCTACACACAGTACACTCAGTACCTCCTCACAGGGATGTGTACACAAACATGTATGTTGTACATTCAGTATCTCCTCACAGGGATGTGTACACAAACAAATTTGCAGTACACTCTGTACTTCCTCACAAGGATATGTACATAAACATCTATGTTGTACACTTGGTACCTCCTCACAGGGACGTGTACACAAACTGTATAAAATCTGTGTCAAACATCTACACACAATACACTCAGTACCTCCTCACAGGGATGTGTACACAAACATCTACACACAATACACTCAGTACCTCCGCACAGGGACGTGTACACAAACATCTACACACAATACACTCGGTACCTCCTCACAGGGATGTGTACACAAACATCTACACACAATACACTTGGTACCTCCTCACAGGGATGTGCACACAAACACAAATGCTGTACCTCCTCACGCTGTACACTCAGTACTTCCTTGCAGGTGGGGTGTACACAAACATCTACACACAGTACACTCATACCTCCTCACAGGGAGATGTGTACACACTACACACTGGGAGATGTGTGTATAAACATCTACACACACACACCTGTACATGCAGTACCTCCTTGTGGAGTCGAGCGGATGTTCAGCTCCACCAGTAGACAAGAAAATGCCAAGATTTAGGCCGGAGACAAGACCAGGGCAAACTCCTTACTTCATTTTCTTGGAAGTAACTCATAACTTAATTTTCTTGGCATTACATGTATTTTACTCTCATTGAAACAAGGTGTGTGTGTGTGCATGCATGCATGCGTGCATGTGTGTGTGCAGCTTATATCTTGCCATCATATTCCACCCACATCAGAACATACATCAAAATCACTCCAATTGTCCAAAACACTTCTGCCACTGCAAACTTTCAAAACCCAACGACATAAAACAGCATGGAGCCCCACACGGACAGACCCCAAACATTATTAGTACAAGTGAACTTCACAGCATTCAGTTCCACAAAAGTTCTTCTGCCAAACAGTCTCAAACTGCCTTCACCGCCCAAGCTCCACACAATGCCATGCAAACCCCTAACACAGTCAGGCATGACCGAAGTCCCCTCCACAGTTGTTGCTAGCAATACAGTTTAGTGAAACACTGGTGATGGACACACCGGAATACACAAGTCAGGGATTACACTGTACAAAGCCCCTCTCCCACCTACAGTTTGTAATTTGTCTCGCACAATTAGGCCTTAAAATAATGAGAGCTCTAGAAAACATTTGAGGAAAAAAAAGAAAAAAAATCTTTTAAAATAAAAATAAATCAAAGTAAATCTTACATTTGACACATCAATGCAAAACAAGCTGCATTTCTCTTTGTTATAACTTACATATATATACTGAAAAACAAGCAGGTCCAAGACCCTGATTCTTATATGGGTGAACAGTGTAGTTTGTCTGGAAGGCTGACAACAGATTTTATGACAACAATTAAATAGGCGCCTTTGCAGACACAGCAGGAAATATATTGATACAAGTTATGGTGATTAAAAACTTTCAAATTTATACCTCAGTTAACACTGTTTAAAATTTTAAGCTGTCAACTACACTAAGATAAAAACTTTTTTTGGGGGGGGGGAGGGGGGGGTAATAAAAAAAAAAGGAAAAAAAAAAGGGACTGACCTCTTCTGTGTCCATATTCTTTTTTTGTTATCTATTTTGATCAGTTCAACATACTGCCATTTTTATTTAGTCAGCAGTCAACCCTCCCTCCCTCCCACGCCTCCTAAGAAACAAAAACAAAACAAAAACTGTAGATTATTGTGCTGAATTACGAAACAAACCCCCAACCACAACAGAAACAATACATGCTCTTAGCCCCAATCAACAATGAGGAACTAATCAGGCAAACACCAATTGCAACCTAGCTCCAATGCCACTAGTAGTAGTACAGCACACAAAAAGCAGCTAATGAATATCAAAAACAGTTCAGTTAGTAAATTCAGGGTACAAGTTTCAGCTATGTACAGACTTCTTCTCTAGTTCTAAGCTGGATCTAAAGTCACTTCTAGGCTTTTGACTACCAATCAGCTGGTCTAAACAGGACTTGAAAGGTAAAAAGTATCACAGACAACTTTTGTAGCGAGACGGAGATGCCAGGAATATCATGCTGAGACAACCACCACAGCATCATGACAGCAAAGTGGAATCTCTCTGTGCAAGGGTATCGTATTACACCCTTATGCAACACAGCACGCTTGTGTACATACGCATCTTTCTAACACTGTCGTGCCACCAGAATACACGTTGTATACATCTTGATCACACTGTTCAGTTTCTCTGACGCTGAAAAATTCCAGACTGTTGGGCCGTGTCACAATAAACATCACATACAGAGAGAGACATTTTTTGTAAAATGAAAACTGATTCCATTGCCGTTCTTTTAGCTTCTGTACGTTCCAAGAGACAAGCCTCTGCTGACTATAGCACAAAGAAGTGGAGGGAACCTTGCAGCTAGAGTTTGTCATATATACACAGAGACAGGGTGCACAGAGTTAACTGATAATAGGGGAGTACGTGTGTATATATATATGGAAAGGATAAAATCGCACCGACCATGTGCAATATAGCACTGTACCAGGGTAGAGAAGGCAAATTTTCCAAATCTGTTCAGGTTATCATCATTATTTGGCAATGGCTCATGGTTGGCAAAGTATGACTTGAATGACACGTGAAGAATACAAACGCACACATAAAAAGATCACTTTCAGCAAGCACGTGGAATGGCTCTCCATTTCTCAGCAGATTTGGTCACGGTTACGTGGGTTAGTCCGGCATTGCAGGCACATGAACTGGCGGATCTAACTGAAGGTATCAAATGCAGCATCACATGGCTGTGGCTGCTGTTGCCGGGGTACACCAGCACCTCTTGCTGTTGCCGGGGTACACCAGCACCTCTTGCTGTTCTTCCTTCAGCCTTGGGAGCCTCACTGCTGGACAGAGTACCACCAAGGCCCAGCCTGCTGACACCACTCTCTCACCTTTGGTCGACCACAACAAAATGATGCCTTGAAACAGTTTGGCCATTAGGGCAGTTATTTTCCTTGTTCTAAGGGCAGATTACTCCTTGTTCAGAGCCCCAAGGGCAGATTACTCCTTGTTCGGTGGCCCAAGGGCAGATTATTCTTTGTTCCGGACCCCAAGGCAGTTTACTGCTTGCTTGGGATCCAAGGGCAGATTATTCCTTGTTCACTGACCCAAAGGGCAGATTACTCCTTGTTCAGGACCCAAAGGCAGATTACTCTGTTTTCAGGGATCCAGGGCAGAGTCCTCTGTTCACTGTCCCAAGGGCAGATTACTCTTTGTTCAGAGGCCCAAGGGCAGATCACAACCTGTCAGTGGTCTAACTTCAAGCGCTGGTACAGGCCAGCGGATGGAAGATGGTCCTGAAACTCATAGTGTTGTCAACAGCTGCACCACCTGGTGCAACCTGAAGTGTTGTCAACAGCTGTACCACCTGGTCCAACCTGAAGTGTTGTCAACACCCGGTCCAACCTACTGTCTGCTGCATGTCCCTGCTGCTGCAGTGCACAGTCTCCCCACCCTGTCTTCCAAGTCACTGTTTTCACACCAAATCAGCTACAGGAACTGCCCTGTCCATTTCACCCAAATCACTGCACAGTCCATTTGAACTTCAACTGCATGGCCACCTGGTCAGCCCAGCCCAGCCCAGTTAAATCATGCGGTTGATAAGCTGTAGACTTGCAACCTGATGCCTTCACATTTGAGGCAAATTTCCACCTGGGTGAAAACAGCTTCCAATCAGCTATCAGTGATGAAAGGTAATTTCAAGTCATCCTCACACCAGGAGTACGACAAGTCTTCCCACAAGGAAGACTTCCCCTGCTTCTTGAGAATGCCTCCATGCTGGCAGCGCCAACGGCGGATTTCGTCTGGGGACAGCCAATGGATGATGGCTACCTTGTGAACTTCTTCAGGATGCTTCGGCCTTTGTTCAGAAATCCGCCTTTTTTCTTGCGTTTCTCCTCATCGGCCGCTGGGCTGGCCATGCTCTGGTCGCTGGGTATGTCGAGGACTATCGTGCGCTCGACTGGGGGGGACAGCGACAGTCGGTCCTTGCGCGAGGGCTGCACAGCAAACAATGCACATCTTTACACAGTCACACAATGCACATCTTTACACAGTCACACAATGCACATCTTTACACAGCAAACAATGCACATCTTTACACAGTCACACAATGCACATCTTTACACAGCAAACAATGCACATCTTTACACAGTCACACAAGCGAAGAACCTCACCCCATTCCATAATAGATAACTTACATGTACAGGTTTGTGCACCTCAGCAATTATTTTTTAACAAAAACAAAATATCACTGCTATTGTCAGTTTTTAACTTCATTTGATAAAACATTTAACTGTTACTGTAAAAAAAAAAAAAAAATTGATGAAAGGATTAAACTTGAAAATACCATCTAAAAATTAGGAACGATCAGAATGAAACGCATAAATATATAAATGGAAAAGAAAACCACTGTTATCTAGTGTAAAAGAAAACCACTGTTATCTAGTGTAAAAGAAAACCACTGTTTGGTGCAAAATACAAATTATCAGTAGCCTGCCACCCTCAGAGACAGCCCTAGACATAAACTGCCAATGAACATCTACCTTCTCCTACACTTCCATCAAATGCTGTATTTCACAAACAACAACTTATCAAATCAGATATGACAGCAATAGTAAACTAGAATGTAAACTGAACTAACATGGTCATAATCACGGGCAAACCCACAACCCCTCCAGAAAAACCAAACCAAACATGTGGAATGAACATGCTATTCAGTCGAACAAAATTTGCAACAGAAGTTCAGTACTCTACCTAGATCAGCATACGTACATTATGAACCAAACTGACAAACTCAAACAAGCATGCAAATTGAAGCAGAAAGAAAGAAAAAAAAAAAAAAAAAAAGAGAGAAAAAAAAGAGAGGAAAATATACTGACCTGAGGAAGATGGGAAACAGACACAAAACAATTCAACCACTTTGACAGAAATCATCTTCAACAGGAGCAAGACAAGTAATACTACCAGTCTTCTTTGTTAGTATTAGTTATTTTGTTCTTGATGATGACAAGTTTAGTCAAAATGGTTGAGGTATTTTGTGTCCATGCCCAGTATTCTTCTAGTGAGTACATTTTCCATGTTCTTTTCTGCTATTTTTGTTTGTTTGTTTTCATCAGCTGTCAATCACTTTTTTCATGCAAATTCAAACCAAACCAGTGAAATCAGTTCACACTAAACCAACCCAAGGCATGGATGCATAGAGGGAAGGGAAATACGGACACTGACAAACACACACGTCTCACAACTTAGAACTCCAATGAAAGAGAAAAGTAACAGTCACTAAAGAAGGCTACCACACAATCAGTCCAACACAGAAACAAATGAACAGTGACTGTTATGCATATACAAAAGTTACCAATCTACCAACTCTGCTTACTATCTACAAACATATATATATGAACATTAACCTTTTGAAAGAAACTGAAGCTGATTACATACTTTTTTAAACAAACCAGTTGTTCTTATTCTGTCATCATAAATATTTCAGTAACAGGTAATACGCCCATAATTGTTACATTATATTGAAATTAATTTGAATGCTGATACAGATCATTTGCAATAGTTTATACATATCTACTTGAAAATGAAGATAAGATTCTGTATGAGAATTTTCATTAGTTTTTTCTTTTTCTTGGATAGGAGGGACAGGGACACAAAGTCTCTTAAATGAAGATTCATTATGCCTGTTAAATAAAAGTGTTATGTAATAAAACTATATACCTCTCTCTCATGATTCACAAAACAGAAGACAACAAACTAAAAATTGAGACTAAGAGTGCAAGAAATCTACAGCAAGGTCAGGCTAATTCGATCATGTTTACTTCTTTTCACTATGCAACGTTTTATCAAGCAGAGTGTATGGTCTACATTGCTAGATTAGGTCTACCTGGAATTTCAGTCCTCCTCTTCTGACAGATGTTGCATTGCATCAAACATGTACTCAGTTGTTTTAAAATCCCATGGTAGGTCTAAAATACACACTACTAGATCTAAAATTCACACTTTCAAATCTCTGAATGGAAAGGAGTCTTCTTTTTCTGTTTCCAGTTCATTTGCATTCCATTTCACACGGAACCTTCCTCGAGTTTCAGCTGATGAATTAGACAGCTTGCCAAAAGGAAACACCCCTCTACCTCACTTACAAATTAACCTGACCAAGCAGAAAACCAAGCCAAACGTTGCAAACAAAATGTGCCAGTGCAGACTCCAGCTACCTGTCACTAGAGAAGGTTGCAATAGTAACTCAGAACCAAAACAACTCATTGTCGCCAAACTCACTCTTACCAGGCTAGCTGACAGGATGCACGCAAGTCTCTTGCTAAATAATCAAATTCAATCAGAACTCAAGAATGACAAAGTGCTACAAAGTGCAAACGGCCCTGAGGTCATCCACACTAGCTGTGCTGATCAACTGGCACTGCTCCATGCAGAACTGCAAACAAGTTACACAACGACTGGAACTGAGGCTGGGAGAAAAGAGCTAGGTGAACTAAGTGTTACTGGACTGAATGAAATGGAAATAAATGTGGAACACTTGTTTTAGTGCAAGAAAATTGTTGTAAAATACTAAAAATCAAAGGGAGGAAACCCCCCCCCCACCCCCCATGATCTGCATATATTATAAAAGAAGAAGAAGAAGAAGAAAAGAAGAAAAAAATCCTAAGTAACCAAATCCTATGTTAGAAACTGATCAGAACAATAAAACCAGGACAGCAGTTGACTAACATTAAAAATGGCAAAATGTGACTCACATTTTCAAACTGTGCAGTGAAATCAAATTGTGTCAGTCACCAGAACCAGTAAAGCTAATGAAAGGTTAACATCACACTGAGTTTATAGACTAGCCATCATTCAGACAGCATCCAAGTCTAGATATGCATAAATTATCTCCCTAAAATACATTGCCAAATGTCCTATAAACATTTTGCACATGATCTTGTCCATCCTTATACAAAGCCTGAATTCAGCTGGATCTGGACTTACTGAAAAATACACACTTTCAGCTTAACATTAAACACGCACTTTTAATTTAATATTATCAAATGTTCAGTTTATTGTCATCCAAGTTACTGTGGATGTAAGTGAAGGTCATCACAAATGATGTGGATATCAGTGGCAGCTATCATCATGCAAAGTTTGAACAGTTTTATTTGAATAACTTGCGAGAAAAGCCAGCATTTACTGATTTTGTGGTGGCTGGTTGCACACCAGTAAAGCATCAATTATTCTCCTTTAATATATGGCACAGCCATGTATCCGAGCTCAGAAAGATGTGTGAAAGTCGAGGTAGCCATCCTGGGCCATACTGTCCCTAACAGTCCTTACAGTCTCTGTGGACGTAAAGCAACAGTTGGAGAAGAAGAAGAATCATTTTAGGCATGACCATGTGCATGTTTGTTGTAACAATGTACAAAGTTTGCGCTCAAATGTATCAGAACTTAACCCGAAAGCACAACTATCAAGCTGGCATTGTTTGGCATAACTATGACGTTTGAAAAAGGCATGGGTCATTCATCACTGTGGGGTTGGCCATGACATGTTTAACATTTATGTTTAGCAAGAGATGGTCTTACTAATGCTGATCATTACAGAGGACTCACAGGATTTTCAAGCGTGTCCACAAAACAAAAAAGTGTTAGTTTGATAGGATAAAACTTTGTTCTGACAGATGCACATGTACTGATCAATGAATACATCAACTGCAACAGTTCAGCTGATGAAATAATAGGTATCTATCAAAATGTCATTTTTGTCAATGAAAAATGAACTGAGAAAAGTACAATTAGACTCAGCCCAAACACACAAACAGTTCTGATCGGCACAAAGTGATGGAAACAGATTTGTGCTCAGGGAAAAAAGAAAGCTTGAAAAAGTATCTTGCTTCCTTTCAAAAGAAAGTGTATGAACTAAAACATCTGTCCATTTTTTTTAACCAGTGGCAGTACAGCTTTAATTCAACATCCACAGTTGATAATTCTATCATTTACAACTCAGCCTAGTGCCCTGTTACACTCTATCACTGCTGACACTGACGAGTCAGAGGGAGTGATGGGCTTTTTGTCATAGAACATGTTTCACACAGCTAGACAAGCTGTTGGAGAACATCAGCTCTGCCCACTACTGAAATCCTCAACTTACGCCTGTGTCAACACCCCGCTGTGCAGCCTTGCACACCACCGGTGCCCTCAGAACCTCAGCCAGATAAAGTCTAAGCCACACGATGCTTCTGATCATGTGATTTTGTCACGCAGCTGAAATTGCAGCATGGAGCATGTTCTCAGATTTTTTATCCCAAAGCCAAAATCATGTTGAAAGCACACTGCAGAATTTGACAGCATGTTCCATGTTGGCGAGGGCATCATGAGTGAAAAGCATGTGGCGCTGACTGCAGACCAATCAATGAAGACTGGAAAAAAGGTTAACTGAAAGGTCAAAGAAAATGGCAGACTCTTCTACTTGAATGAGTCTTCTTCTTTTTTCTATATGGCAGACTCTTCCACTTGAATAAGTCTTTTTTATATATATACCTTTCTTCCCTAAATTCCAAACTCACTGCGACAGCAGCAAGGAGAAACAGTCTATCCTTGCTCTCAGACTGTGAATCTGTCACCATGCAGGACACCATTATTATCTATCCAGGGTGAAGGATGCAACGGCTTTTTGAACTGACCTGGTGTGAACATCCATTTGAACACCAAGTGAGCAATGAGCACAATGGTGCTGGATCATGCGGAGTGCAAGCCAAAAATCCAATGCATGGCTGACCACTGGTTGTCACAACCAGGGATTGCAAAGCCTCATGTGGCTTAGACTTAAACTGTTCAGTCTTGAAAAATGTGTCAAGACACCTCACCCTCTACACCCCCCCCCCCCCCCACCAACATATGCCAAAATATTGTTATTACTAATGACTAAAATGACAGAAGCTCTATTGTTAGTGTTACTAAAATAATACTGATTATCAAATCTGCTCCTATTTAGTATGACGATAAAAACCACTCCCCATCTGTGATAAAAAATGTTAAAACAGCTCCTATTTATGGCAATGTTAGAACACCACCCTACCTACAGCCATGGGAGAATCACCCCCATATCATCGGACAATGGCAGAACAGTTCCCTATCAAGACCTATGTTACGAAACTGCCTTCAATGGATAAATCAGGCTGTGTAAGACCCTACACTAGGACTAGGAGAGCAACCCTCTCTAAGAGCGGCAGAAAGGACAGGAGACAAAGGCGGTAGTTCATTACCGGGTGAGTCACCACCAGCAGGGGGAGGGTGAGCGGTGAGCACACCAGCAGGCACATGCAAGGCCGGTGAGTCCTGCCTTCCAGGACCTCCATCACCTACATTATTGAGTGCGCTCAGTGAGTCGGAGTGCCGGGAGGCTGCTGAAATGCTCCCCTGGGAGCGCGAGGGAGAGACCATGGAAGCACTCTCCAGGACCTCATCCTCGTCCGAGAGTGGTGCATCCTGCAGGAAGTTGGATGGAACCAGGCCCCGGACGCCACCCAGCTCTCCAGAGTAGAAACCGTCCTCATCCATGTCACCGATGATGTAGATGATATCCCCTTGCTTGAAGGCCAGCTCCACCTGCACAACACAGTGTTCACAACAAGGTTAGATCGTGGATGTGACCCCTATAATGAAGGCCAGCTCAACTTGCACAATGCAGCGTGTGCAACAAGGTTAGATCATGGACATGACCTCCTTTGCAATGAAGGCCAGCTTAACCTGAACAACACGGCGTGTGCGACAAGGTTAGATATGGGCAGGACCTTGCAATGAAGGCCAGCTCAACCTGAACAATGCGGCGTGTGCAACAAGGTTAGATCATGGATGTCACCTCCACAGTAATGAAGGCCAGCTCAGCCTGCACAATGCATCATGTGCAGCAAGGTTAGACCATGGACATGACCTCCTCTGCAATAAAGGCCAGCTCAACCTGCACAACAAGGTTAGATATGGGCATGACCTCCCCTACAATGATTTAGTAAGTAAGCAAATCTGGTGTTTTATGCCCAGTCAACCATTACAGTTATATCAGGGCAATCCCCTACAATGAAAGCTAGCTCAACCTGCACAATGCGGCTCATACAGTCAGTTACATCAGCTTCCCCTCTCCCCTTCCGTCTCCTTGCAGAGATAAGAGTACATCCACATTAGCTCCCCTTGGCAGCTACGCACAGGTAAGTAAGTAACTTGGTGTTTTACACCCAGTCAGCCAGTATCTATATCAGGGTGATACACATTTTATCATTCCACAGTAAATACTAAAAATGTGTATGTGCTAAAACTTTATACATATATATACCTTTTTTCTTTTTAAACAGACTTAAAAAGTTGGTAAAAAGCAAACATAACCAAAAATACTTTCAGGGTTTAAATTTTTCCAAAAATATTGATGTCCTTCAAAAAGTTAAAAATCTGTTCAGGTGAAGTGTCCTGAAACAACACGTGCAGTGATTGAGCTGTAAAGTGGCTCTCTCTCATTTCAATACAATCCAAACAAGTAAAATAGTAAGCATATATACCCCTACTCTGCAGTATTAACATTACCTCCCCTTGTTTGCACAGTTCAGCACACACTTGCCCTATGTCGTAGACACTACCATGACTGTGCACAGTATGCATGAGACAAAAAAGAAGAGTGTGTCACCTCTGCATCAACGTTGGGTGACAGTTCCTGGGGGTCATAGTCATAGAGCGCCACCATGCGACGCACAGGGCCTTGTGCCGGTAGTGGCGCCACGCCATTGGACGTCAAGTGACCTTCACCCTTTCCATCTGCACATTCACACATGCTATTGTAGTTCAAACATAAAAAAATTATTTGCACAACTGTAGACATGAATACACTGCGCAACACCCACAGTCATTTTTACTGAATTACCTATTCAAAGGTGAAACATCTCTAAGTCATAGCTTAAAATGATTTTCTTCCAAACGTTTTGCATACTTGTTTGCCACAGGAAAACAACAACAAAAACCAAACAACAGCCACCAAACAATTCAAGCGAACAAGCCAAACAAAATGAGAAAAAGAGATGTTGGATACCTGACCTCAGCATGTGTATGGTTCTCACAAACATGTTATTGTCAGGCATAAGATGACAATAATTACGATCTGAAGGAAAAAGTTTATAAAAACAAAACAGATTGTAGCAACTGGATCATTTAGTGATTCTCTCTTATCATTTGCATCTACGTGTGTGTATGTATGTGTGTGTGTGCGCATGTGTGCGTGTACATTTGTGTGTGTGTATGTGTGTGTGTGTGTGTGTGTGTGGGGGGGTGGGGGTGCATGCATGCATTTATGTGTGTGTGTGTGTTTGTGCATGCATGTGTGCATGTATTTGTGTGTTTCATTTTGTGTGTGTGTGTGTGTGTGTGTGTGTGTGTGTGTGTGTGTGTGTGTGTGTGTGTGTGTGTGTGTGTGTGTGTGTGCGCATGTATACTTGTGTGTGTATGTGTGCTCATGTGAGTGTGTGTACATGTATGTGTGTGCAATGTGTGTGTCTGATGAGTGTGCCATATGTGTGTATGTGCATTTCCATGTGTGCATGTGTGCAGCATGTGTGTGTGTGTGTGTGTGTGTGTGTGTGTGTGTGTGTGTGTGTGTGTGTGCATGCGTGTCTTTGTGCAGAGGCTAAGTGTGTGAAGCCTGTGTGTGTGTGTGTGTGTGTGTGTGTGTGTGTGTGTGTGTGTGTGTGTGTGTGTGTGTGTGTGTGTGTGTGTGTGCATGCGTGTGTGTGTGTGTGTTTGTGCAGTGTGTGTGTGTGTGTGTGTGTGTGTGTGTGTGTGTGTGTGTGTGTGTGTGTGCAGAGTGAGTGAATGTGTGTGTGTGTGTGTGTGCAGAGTGTGTGTCTGTGTGTGTGTGCGTGTGTGTGTGTGTGTGTGCATATGTGTGTGCAGTTTGTGTGTGTGTGTGTGTTGGCAGCACGAAGCTCACCAGCAGTGTTACTTTGCTGAGTGTTAGTCTGGTTCTCCTTCAGAAGCTGCTCCACCAGCTCCGGGTCATCGATGTGAATCTCCGACACCATGTTGCACGGGATGTACCCCTCACGCCCGTCAGCCTCCCCGCGGTAAAAACCATCAGCGTCTTTGTCGCCATACACCTTCAGTATCTGCCCCTCCCTGAATGGCAACTCCTCGTCCACGCAGTCCACGTTGGGTGACATCGTCATCGGGTCATAGTCAAACAGTGCAATGAACAGTCTCACTGTTGAATCGTCGATCAAATGATTAATTTCATCCGTTATGGAGTCTCTGTCATTCACTTCCTCATGTTCAGGGGTGCGGCGGGCGGGTTTTGGGGGAGGAACATCAGAGTGGCCACTACTGGGTCTCTTCTCCTCACGTGACTCTTCCACCTTGGCCTTGTGGGAAGGCGAGCTGCGTGCAGAACCAGACCTCGGCCTGGACCCTGGTCGCCGTGTGGGACTTGTTGACAGCTCCGCATTTGTGGCACTGTCAGGACTGCGAGCATCTGGCACCGAGCTGCGCTGCCTTCCCTGCTCCACGCTGCGGAAAGCCGAGGGCTCGTCACCTGACGAGCGATAACGTTGGCTGATTGGGTCATGGGGGGGAAGTGGCTTTTCAACCCCGTCCTCCAAAGATCTCTGTCGCGGCTGCTGTCGCAGGGCACTAGAGTCTGTGGCTGAAGTTGGCCGAGGACTGCCGCCTTCCTCGACATCCTCATCAAATGAGGCCCCTCGCTCTGTGCTGCTGTCTCGTGTGATTTCTGGCAACAAGACAGAATCAGACACAGTCAGTGCAGAAACAGACACAGTGCAGAAACAGACACAGTGCAGAATCCAACACAGTGCAGAAACAGACACAGTGCAGAAACAGACACAGTGCAGAATCCAACACAGTGCAGAAACAGACACAGACAGTGCAGAATCCAACACAGTGCAGAATCAGACACAGTGCAGAATCAGACACAGTGCAGAATCAGACACAGTGCAGAATCAGACACAGACAGAAACAGACACAGACAGTGCAGAATCAGACACAGTGCAGAATCAGACACAGACAGAAACAGACACAGACAGTGCAGAATCAGACACAGACAGAATCAGACACAGACAGTGCAGAATCAGACAACGCAGAATCAGACACAGACAGCACAGATTCAGACAAAGACAACACAGAATCAGACAAAGACAGTGCAGAATCAGACACAGACAGCACAGAATCAGACACACAAGACAGAGAGATTGAAAGTCTGATGAAAACAAAATATATTTCATTTATTTATATGAACATTTGTTGAACGCCTCATCTCAAGATGGGCCCTAAGCTCTTCACTCTCTGCATCTGTGCTCTAGTCATACGCTACTCTGAATGAGTGACTACAGCTTTGCACAGTGTGGTCTGAATATCCACCAAAGTGGTTACAGTGCTGCAAATAAACCAAAACAAATACAAGATGTTAGGCAGACAAATGGGTGCTGGTCCAACAGAGAGAGACAGAGAAAAAATATCAACCTAAAACAAATGCAGGAAAGAGAAACAGATGGTCCAATGGGGAAGAAAAAAATCATCCAATACAAACATAAGGTAGAGAGATGGAAGGTCAAATGTATAAAAACAACAACAACAAAACTAAAAACTAAAACAAACACAAGAAAAAGAAACAGATGGCACAATGGGAGAAAAAAATCATCCAGTACAAATACAAGGCAGAGAAATGGAAGGTCGAACGTAAAAAAGAAAATCAAAACAAAAAAGACAACAACAAAAAATCAATCCAAACAAAATGTGGAAGAGAGATGGAAGGAAGAAGGTCCAATGTAAAAAACAAAACAACAACAACAACAACAGACAAAGAAACAATAACAACAGACACAGAAACAAAACAAAATGTGGAAAAGAGACAGAAGGTCCAAATGACCCCTGACCTACCAATGGCAGGAACAATCATGGGGGTGGTCAGAAGGCCGTCTTTACCCGAGGGGTCTGGCTTCTGGCCGTGGAACTTCTTGAGGCTGAACTCTGCTTCCTTTACTGCAGCAGGGGGTGCAGGAGAAGGAGACAACTTGCGAGGTGCTGGCCGAGGTGACTTGCGGATCTTCTCAACCTGTGTTACATACCCAGTGAACCGTTATGATTGAAGGGTTTGTGTCTCAGGTCAGTGAATTTTTTCAGGTACACCAAGCACAAACATTCAGAAAACTGCTAGCAGTGAGCACATCACAAGCTAAAAAGATGAAGGCAAAAAGTCTGCTCACATAATACACAAAGAGAGAGAGACAGAGAAAATTAAAAAAATCAGGTGTTATGAACAACTTGTAATTTTTGTTATTGTTAATTATATATTTGCAGTAAATTCAACTACACTCAAATTAAATGAACTGACCTTAGTAGCAAAACAAAAAAACAAAATGTCAGTACAGAAACAACGTTACTGTTCATTCAATATAAACCACTGAAAGTTGTCAACTTCAGGTGAAAATACACAATATGACCAACCAATAAATTATCTGAGAACATGCAGAAATGGGTGCCACAGTTGTACTGAGAAAGTCAACAGAAAAAGTTGGAAACAAAACAGTCTGTCTGCGGAAATACAACCAACGCAAACAAAATGCAAGCAATTTATTTCAGTATTTTTCTTTCCCTCTGATCATGGCATCATCTATAGCCAACATTTAAGGAGGTTGTGTGTGTGTGTGTGTGTGTGTGTGTGTGTGTGTGTGTGTGTGTGTGTGTGTGTGTGTGTGTGTGTGTGTGTGTATGTGTGTGCAATGTGTGTGTGTGCAATGTGTGTGTGAGTGTGTGTGTGTGTGTGTGTGTGTGTGTGTGTGTGTGTGTGTGTGTGTGTGTGTGTGTGTGTGTGTGTGTGTGCGTGTGGTTACAGAGGGGGAGGAGTATTTGGAACAATGGAAGACACCACAGGCTGACGCTAACTCTACGTATTAAAAAAAATAATGAAACAAAGAAGAACCACCCACAAATGAAATAACGTTTAATTCAAGTACTTTAAACACCCAGCCCCCACCCCACCCGATACCCTCCATATTCTTCCCTGAACTGCCTGAAATCGGTGAACATCAAATTTACATAATGCAAATAGTGGTGTTCAATAAAGGAGTAGTTCACCAACCACACCTCAGTTGATGGAATGACCACTACAAGCATGCTTCGCTTTGACAGTATTTGACTGACTACTACAGAGCACGCCCTGCTTCCTGCTGTTACATCTCCCTGCAGACTGTGTGAAAGGTTTCATGCAAGGGTGATGGTGGTGATGTCTGATCCTCCTCCTCTGCCATGCTGCAGCGACAGCACAGCACAACGCAACGCAATGCAACGCACAAAAGCGATTAAAAAGCTGAATACAAGTTAACGTGCAATATTGGAGTTCAGCATGGCTCTGCCACAGACAAATGACAGTGATCAAAAAGACAAAGGCAAACTAAAGAGAGAAAACTAAATAAAGGGAGAGAAAAAAAAAAGAAAAAAAAAGAGGCAGAAAGGCATATCCTGTGTAAGACTTTACAGACTGCGTGTTCTTCTTGTGAATCAGTCATTGCTATTGGTTTGGGTTCCGTTATATTTATTACACATTTTGTGCTGATTTTCTGTTATTTTTGTCCTAAATTTATGGGACTTGAGTACATCTATTAACTGTATATGCATGTGTTAAATAAGTTATGTGCATGTGTTAAATAAGTTAAACACGGTTAAATAAGTTGCAAATAAGGGTAAGTAATGTGCATTATTATCATTTTTTTTTATATTAGGATTATTTGACCTGATTATGCTGTTATTAGTAATGGTTATGCACAGACAGCAGATGTTGGCTACTCACTTAAATCAGGTGCAAAAAGGGTTTGAATGCATGGTCATTTCCATGAACAATGTTAAAACTGGGTCAAGCACTTTCACTGCACCACTTCAAAATATAGATGTACAACAGCATGTTAATAGTAAAATAAACACATTGTCTCACTTGCACAACTATTTTCCACGAACTATGATAAACTGGATGAATCACTTCACCACGCAACTTCAAAACCTAGATGTACAATAGTATGTTAAATTTTATTTTATGTTAAATTTTATTTCTCTGATGAGATAATAATGTAATTCTGAATCTTGAATCTAACGGCAAAATATGCACGTTGCCTCACTCACACAACTGTCTTCAGTGCAGCAGTCGGAAGTTGGCACAGTCAAACCACTGTACTGAGGTATTTCACGCATAACGTACCCCACAGCCGGCAGGTCCATTTCACATCTGAATGCAGCAAGTCTAAACTAAACACCCATCCTACCGAATACCACATACTTTCTCATTTCCACTCCATAAATTACTTAATAAAACTGTAATAACTAAAAGAAACCTACATGGATCTGTTGGTAGCTCAGAAAAAGAAAAAAGTCAGCTGCTGTATCACTCATCACATCGAGTTCTGGATGAGAGTATGTTAATCAGCTGTTACTACGAATCCTAGCTGCACATGCAAGTCTGACAATCTGTGAACCTCCCTTCAAATACCATGCGGGCCCTGCTCTGCAAGCACTGTGTACCTATTGTCTCACTGCTTTCATGCATTTCAGATGCCAAACGCGGGCCAAGAAATAATCAAACACAACATAGACTGAAACCAAAGATGGTAAAACAACACAAAACTCTTCCCCTTTTTCTACAGTTAAACAAATCAAAATCAACCAAAAATCAAACTACAGTCAAAAACAGTCCTAATACAATATATTTGTAACAAAACTAATAGAAATCTCCCCCCCCCCCCAACCTCCCAAACAAGAAAAAAGAAAAAGAAAAAAGGTGCAATTCCAAAACAGTCCCCATTTGCAGAAATTCAAACACAAAGAGTAATAGAAAAAGAAAAGCAAGTTAAGGAAAATATTCAACCAATCAAATGCAACAAGAGAAATGAGCTGCCCGGTCACCTGACTGTGTGAGTTAGCCAATGAGGTATCTCCGTTCTGACAGGGTTCGTCTCCACCCATTTCTTCCTCCACCTCCAGAATGTCTGAGAGTTCTGAACTGCTACTTTCTGGGAATGGCTCCGCTACCTGAGCCTCTATTTCAGGGCTCTGAGAGGCAAGAAATCAGGTTGGCAACAGTAAACAACAGAAATCAGTTAAAAATGATTAGAAAAAGCTCTAGAAGATACGTCATGAAAGAAAGAAACAACACTTCTGAATTCAGAATCTATGAAGGCTGAGCACAACTGTTATAATTATCATCAACACTATGAAGGGATCAGTAGTATCAAGACTACAAGAAGAAACAACAACAACAACAAAACTAGCTGGCCTGTTCAGTACAAAGCCAAAAACAAGATTCTATGTTCAATGGAAGCATAAAAATGATAAATAGGACATGTATGACAAATACTGTTCATCACAAATGGCTATGATAATGAACCACTGAAACAGTGGAGAGAAACACGTCAATGGCCATGCATGCATACTTCATGCACCTGGTTGAATATGAGGCATACACCACAGACCCATGAGATGAAGAAGGGAAAACTGTATAACACACATTGTGATGATGACGTATAACAAAGGACAAAACTGTACAGCCTATGTATGTTACTGCTGTTGTTCCTCTAGAAAAAAAAAACTAACTGTATTTATACACATTAGATCAGTCAACATGTTGATGCTGTCATTCCTCTAGGAAACAAACTGCATTTATACACAATAGATCAGTCAACATGTTGATGCTTTTGTTCCCCTAGAAAACAAAATTGCAATTACAACAGATCAGTCAACATCTTGATGGTGTCATTCCTCTAGAAAACAAAACTGCATTTATACATACTAGATCTGCATTCATACATAATAGCTCAGTGAACAATACAAACTAAAAGCTTGAAAATGAGCAGTGTTCAGTTCATCCAGTCCAGTGTGAGCAGAACTTAACTGACCCACAGCCAATTTTTAGAACACAAGACGTTACCCTGAACAAAATAAAACAAAAACACAAGAGAAAGAAAAGAAAAGAAGAAGTCTATATATCAGAAGAAAACATTTTTTAAACAAAAAACTTTCAAAGATTTTGCCAAAGAATCATATCCCTTTTTTTCTTTCTTTCTTTTTACTGAATCATTTCCACAATAGATCTTAATCTAAGGCTGTGAAGAAAAATGACAATGTGGAAGGACGGTTTCATTCTGACATTACCAATGGGCTGGGCTGTCAAAGCGATATGCAGTTTATAATGAAGCATAATGGCATACGTATAATGATGATAGGTGGATTCTTGGGTAAATGAGAGGAAGTTAAAGAAAGAAGCAGCATCCAGGACAAGCACCCCTCATTATAAAGTGACATGGCGTAATGGAGTCATTATAAAGTGACAAGGCGTAATGCAGTCATTATAAAGTGACATGGCGTAATGCAGTTGTTTAGAAGTGACATGGCGTAACTGTCAGACTGAAAGCTCCTGCTAGCCCCATAAATTGGACACCATTACAATTGTTATTATTTGTCACAGATCCCACTGGCCATGCTTAGCACAATGAATGTCAGCATAAATGTGTGTGTGGGTTTGTGTGTGTATTGTGTGAGTGAGTGTGCGAGTGTGCATGTGCATGCGTGAGTGTGTGTGTGAGTGAGTGTGCGTGTGCATGTGTGAGTGTGTGTGTGTGACATCCACCATGGGCTGATACACACACTGCAGAGCAATGACCACACAGACGTTCCCAGTGAGAGCACGTCTGTATTCTCATTCTTTGTCGTCTTTCTTTTCCATGATTCTGCTGCTGTTGGGGACAGCGCCCTCATAGCAGTGGTGGCAGCGGAAGTGGTGTCATCATCCGTGCCAAATAAACGAACTGGCTAAATTCTCTTCTTTTACTTCTCTTTACCTACCTGTAACTGTTAGTGCTTTGTCTCTCATTTCCTTTCACAGTTCTCACGTATATATGTGAATTTAAAAAAAAATGAAATTTTAAAAAAGAAGAAAAAGACCAATATCCTCTTTGCCTCAGTTCTGAGAGTTAGCGCTGACCCACCCCAATGGTCTGACTGGTGGTTTGTATGAGATGGTGATACAGACGATGCAACGGTGTGAACAGATTGTGTGGCAGCTCACGTGTGTGTTGTGGGAAACACAAAGCAACTTGCGTGCAGTGTGCTTGACAGTGCTGACAAAAGTCTGGCATAAAACAGAGGGACTTAATACTACACACTCCCCTTCCTATGTATGGAAGTGCATGCACCCGGTATGAATCACAACATTACCTTCTGGTAAACCTTCTGTGTTTAAGGAACATGCCCCCACGTTCCTCGGATCATACAGTAACTGGAATGGCCTACTTTCAAGTCCTTGAAACACTTCCTGTCCTACAGTGTTTGTGGTGGTTTTCTGGGTGTGATGAACTCTGGAACCAACACACCACCCACCACACCACACACCCCCTCCCAACCCCAACCCAAACAGCAACACAGACACACAGAAACCACATTGTGTACGCATGACTAACACATGGAGACCACTTTGTGTACGCATTACTAACACACAGAGACCACTGTGTACGCATTACTAACACATGGAGACCACTTTGTGTACGCTATACTAACACATGGAGACCACTTTGTGTATGTGTTACTGACTGAATTCTCTGCTTCCTGGAAGGCAGCCTCAATTTCTTCGTCAGTTTCGTGTCCTGGGTGATCGGTGGTGGCGCCAGACACTTTGGGCGACTAAAAGCGGGAGAAAAGAAAGTCGCTTTCAGCTAAGTACAGGCATGCACTAGGCAACGCAGGAGAACAAATGCAAAATAAAATAATGAAGAGCAAATAACTAACTGCCAACTACTGCAGCTGCTGTCTGCAAAAAATTAAGTAACCAGAAATGCTAAATATGCTGTGACTGAAAGGAGAGAGGGGAGAGGAGAGAGAGGGAAGGGGAGCAAGAGACACAGAGACAGAGAGAGAGAGAGAGAGAGAGAGAGAGAGAGAGAGAGAGAGAGAGAGAGAGAGAGAGAAGGGGGAAGAGACAGAGGAGGGAGGAATGGGGGGGAGAGAGAGAGAGAGAGAGAAGGGGGAAGGAGACAGAGAAGAGAGACAGAGGAGGGAGGGGGGGGGGGGGGGCAGAGGAGAGAGACAGACAGAGAGACAGCAAGAGAGAGACAGAGACACAGGGAGAGACACACACAGACAGAGACAGAAAGAGAGGGGGTGGAGAGAGAGAGAGAGAGAGAGAGAGAGAGAGAGAGAGAGAGAGAGAGAGAGAGAGAGAGAGAGAGAGAGAATTAAAACATACATACAATTAAACATTCACAGCATTCCTACTTCTTATGAAAACATGCCAAACTACTTCTTGTCATCCAAAAAAAAAACTCCATTTTTCATGTTATTGTTACAGAAATGATCAGAATAAAGAAAAGTTCAGCAACAAGAATCAGTACTAAGCAATACAGTTTCTGCAAAAAGACAAACACTACGATAGAAACTGCTATGAACATCTACTCTACGGATAAACATTTCCAGTCATCCAACTTTTGATTCAGATCTTGTCCCAGGCATTTAAGTAAGTGACTTAGTGTCCTATGCCCAGTCAACCATTATGGTTATATCTGGGCAATTAGCACTTAAGTATTCACAATCCTTGAGAATGAGCATGCTCATTTTTCAAAGGATCATTTCACAATTTCCTAAGATGAAGTTTTTCATAAAGTTCATAGCAGACTCTGCTGCACTAATGATATTCATGAAAACATTAGATATTCATGAAAACATTAGGTCAGTCAAAACCAAATTATTCAGCACCAAATTATTCAATTTGCATGTTTTTCATCCAAAGATTGAACAGATTGAGGCTAACAATTTGCATCCAAAGAGGAAGGCTAGTTCAACAGAGGCTAACAATTTGCATCCAAAGAAGGCTAGTTTAACAATTTGTGGCTATCAGTTTGCATCCAAAGAAGGCTAGTTCAACAGTTTGAGGCTAACAATTTGCAACCAAAGAAGAAGTCTAGTTCAACAGTTTGAGGGTAACAATTTGCAACCAAAGAAGGAGGCTAGTTCAACAGTTTGAGGATAAGAATTTGCAACCAAAGAAGAAGGCCAGTCCAACAATCTGAAGGCTATTAATTTGCATCCAAAGAAGAAGGCCACTTCAACGCAAGGCTTCACCTTCAACATGTGCTGTCTACTCCTTGGATTTCTAATCATGAGGTACTGTGCATAAAAATACATAAACAATACTCTTACTGACTGCCAAAACGTTCATAACAAATATTCAAATCAACTTGACGAAGCACAATCATCACATCTCACAAGAACCACCACGAAGAACAAAAATATCCCTGTCAATAGAGAAAATAATCATCCTAAACTATCACCATCATTGTCTTCTGGTCAACCACACTTCAGCCAAGAAAAACACTTGGGTAAAAACAACAAGAGCTCAACTTCAAACATGACATGACGCAAATGTTACTGGAAAAAGCTCACAGAAGAAATGAAAGGAGCACACACATGACGGAAAGGAAAAAACTAAAACAAAATCCCACCTCCTACAGATTCAGATAATGAGCAAACCAGTTTCATCCCTTACCTTCCTCAAATTAGTGGCTCGCACGGCCTCCGTTGCCATGGCATGAGCAGTCCCCGCCGTCACTTCCCTGATCAGAGCAGGCGGCAAACGGACTGCAGCAGAGTCGATGGACTCCAGCTGGTCTACTGTAGCTGTGCGCACAGTTAACTTTTTGGGGACGCAGCCTTTGAAGTCCTCGGCTGCTAACACCATGTGGTCATCTGTCCAAGATGAATGTACAGTAAAACGATACAGGGTGAGGATTCGTTAGTTTGCGCTTGGGATTTTAAAGTCCCATCAACTGCATGGGGTCAGTTCCTTTGAATCACTTCAATTACAAAAAAATCTGAAACAAGAATGACCGGTAGCATTCTAAAACAAGATCCAAACACATAAAAGATTAAAAATAATGCTTATTTAACATACAACATGTGAATTTTTGGGGATAACCCTCCTTTTCAAGCGACAAAGCAACATTTAAACAACAGTCAAAATTGCAAGTATCCTGCAACACGTACGAAGGGAATACAACCTCATGGCCACCCAAACATGCATCATCACGCAGACTCACACAAGTTTTAAGCAATCAGAAACCTAGATACATCACGTGGGAAATGAAAACGAAGAAAAAGAATGGATTCAACTCACTGGTTGGCCCCTTGGCCTCTTTGATTCTATTTCCGTCTGCATAGACGACGTAACCCGTGACGACAGCACCGTTAGAAAACCCTGAAGAGTTGATGGTCACTGGGAGCCAAGTCAGCAACAGAGTGCCCTCCCTTGGTCCCAATTCCACCTGAACGTTGAGTGGGGGGTCTGGAACACCTAGGTCGTGGAGAGGAAACCTCGGTGACATACGGTTTATTGATCTGTAGGCTTACCCGCCCCCTCACCCGCCAACCCCCACCCGCCAACCCCCACCCGCCAACCCCCACCACAAACTTCAATGTACGAGCTTGTGCTTTCACAGTGGCTTGAGGCTTTGCTGCGGAATGTGACAAGAGGGGGAGGGGCTAGGCTGGAGCCCAAGGAGGACATGAACAGATTTTTTTTTCAGACACAGAACCATTAACGAGACTGCCTTCCTATCAATAAATGGACAGAAAAAAGAAGAAGAGAAAAACACACACAAAGAGATGGCCACTAAACCTGTACCTTGATCCACAACCACACAAACGCTCATTCTCCCTGTCTCACAATCTTGAACAAAAAATATGCATGTCCTTAAACAAAAGTCAAGAGTCCCCCCCCCCCCCCCCCCCCCCCCCCCCCGAACCCCCCCTCCCCTCTCCCCCACCACCACCATTAACCCACCCCAGAGACCCCCCTGAGGACACCTGCTGTATGTGTTAATTTCACTCACAGCCACAGAATCAATATTTCTTGCCTGAGGTGATGCGAGAGAAGTGAAAACGATGCAGAAGTCAAAAGAGGGCAAGAACACATGCATCCCTGGGCGTACTCACCCCCACCGACCAGTGTTTTGAACTCAATGTTACAGGAAACCTTGTCTTGACTCCATTTGTGTCGCTCCCCGTAAGTGCCCGGCGCAGGCTTGGTTGCTATGGTAACGCGATACACTGTACCAGGAGCCAGCCCTGATGATCAAAGAGAGTATGTTTAGAAACCAGCATCAAGATAAAAAGAAAAAGAAAGAACAAACAAAACAAAAAAAAACACACACACAAAAAGCAAACTAGCCTTGAAACTAATCAGACAGAAAGCACAGCACACACTTTGACAGAAGACCTCCAGAGAACAAAGAAGCAAAAGAAAAGGAATCCACACACACACAAAAAAGTCCGCAACGTGAAAAACACCGCCATAGCTCAGAAAGTGCCACAATAAAATGTCAGTGGGCAAGCGCAGAGCCAATTAGCAAACAGACCTGGTCACTGTCCCTGAAGGTGAAACCGTCCATTTATCAGATACCGAGGACATAAATTAGGACCTTCTGGCCTCAGGCAGGAAGTAATTTGAAAGAGACAAAGTTCAAGGGTTGTGTGTATAAAATCCAATAGGCTGGACAGAATCAAATGCAGCCTCAAGACAGCATGTACTGGGAGGCTACATGAATTTTCCATCAATAGCTGTTTTATAATGACATGGACACTGCTTGTGAACACTTAGCTAATGATGTTTAAAAAAAAATGAAAAAAAATAAAATGTGACAGAGTTAATTAAATGGTAACCAAAATGAAGATTAAAAAAAAAAAAAATGTCAGTGTGAAGTGTACCTGTCAGTGTGAAGTGTACCTGTCAGTGTCTTGTACCTGTCAGTGTGAAGTGTACCTGTCAGTGTCTTGTACCCGTCAGTGTGAGGTGTACCTGTCAGTGTGAGGTGTACCTGTCAGTGTGAGGTGTACCTGTCATTGTGAAGTGTACCTGTCAGTGTGAGGTATATCCGTCAGTGTAAGGTGTATGTCAGTGTGAAGTGTACCTGTCAGTGTCCTGTACCTGTCAGTGTGAGGTGTACCTGTCAGTGTGAAGTGTACATGTCAGTGTCTTGTTCCTGTCAGTGTGCGGTGTACCTGTCAGTGTGAAGTGTACCTGTCAGTGTGAGGTGTATCTGTCAGTGTGAGGTGTACCTGTCAGTGTGAAGTGTACCTGTCAGTGTGGTGTACCTGTCAGTGTGAGGCGTATCTGTCAGTGTGAGGTGTACCAGTCACTGTGAGGTGTACCCATCAGTGTGAAGTGTACCTGTCAGTGTGGTGTACCCATCAGTGTGAGGTGTACCTGTCAGTGTGAGGTTTGTCAGTGTGAGGTGTACCTGTCAGTGTGAGGTGTATCTATCAGTGTGGGGTGTACCTGTCAGTGTGAGGTGTACCTGTCTGACTGAAGTGTACCTGTCAGGGTGAGGTGTACCAGTCACTGTGAAGTGTACCTGTCAGCGTGAGGTTTGTTAGTGCGAGGTGTACCAATCAGTGTGAGAAGTACCTGTCAGTGTGTGTTGGCAGACACCTGGCCGGACAACCTTGGTTTCCCGTCCGTTGAGCAGAATGGCATGTGGACAGTTGCTGTTGCCCGGCATCCAGTGGATGCACGCTGAATTCTGTGTCACACTGCGCACACCCAGCTCTGATGGCACTGGCAACACGTCTCGACCAATCAGCATTGTGCACTGGCTGTCCTTGGACTGACCTTGGTTGCTAAGGCAACGCACGCTGACACGATGATTCTGTGGGAGCAATTTTGCAAACTGACATTTTCACCACGTCCCATTTTCCTCCTTTTGTTTTCTTCTTTTTCTAAGTTCAGTTTTTATGCATATGGACATTATATATGCACACCAAGTGTAGACATGAATACAAATACGAATGCACTAAACCAGTTAACTGTCCTACATAACAGCATCCCATTTTCACCCCCCCCCCACACACACACACATACTGCTGCTCTGCTGTGAGCATCAATTCCATCTCAGTGAAAGCAGAACCCAAGACAAGGTCTCAGTCCCTGGACAAGCAGGGATCAAGTGACAAAGCATTTTAACCTAGGCCAACTGACTCAGCTACAGAAGGAGGAAGTGTGAACAGAAAGCACACACACACACACACACACACACACACACACACACACACACACACATACACACACACACACACACACACACATACACACATACACACACACACACACATACACATATACACACACACACACACACATACACACACACATACACACACACACATACACACACACACACACATACACACACACACACACACACACACACACACACACACACACACACACACACACACACACACACACATCACTGCTGCCTCCCTTGAGACTGAAGCTGGTATATATGTGACTCTCTCTCCACACACACACACAAACACACATGGGCACACATACACACACACGTACACATGCATGCATGCATGCATGTACATGCACACAAACAAACACACACAAATGCATATACTAAAATATCAATATCGTCTTTATCATAATTTCAATTTATGTTCATCTTGCTGTCTACAGAATCGATGTTGGTGATGTTAGTTACACAACATTTGGTCCGTACTAATATAAGCAATCTTGCTTGTTGCCCAATCCAACTGTTCTGTTGCTAATGCTATTTCATTTAATTATGAAATACATTTTGTTGTTAATGCACTGTCATACATGAGATACATTTTGTTTAAACCAAAGAGAACAGCAGCAAAGTTCAGCGACAGAACCGACCACTCACCTGGTTGGCGTCCACACCTTCCAACAGTGCCTTTGTCCTCTCGCTGCCCTTCAGCGTGGCCTTGAGGACACCGTTGAGATAAACATGGTATGCCTGGATGGAGCCAGGGTCAAGGCCATGTGGCGCCCGCCAGCTTATGAGCACACTGTTGGTGAGCTGTCGCTCCAGCACTAACTGCTGTGGGGCAGGTGTGTCTGAAAACAAACCCACAGTTACAGTCTTCCACAGCCTTCCAAAGCAGAACCCAAAATCACACTGAGAGCATGAAACAATCTTCTCCAAAGCAGAACCTGGAATCACACTGAGAGCATGAAACAATGTTCTTGACAGAGATTCTAAGACATGACTGAATGGGAATTCAAGCAAGCACTCTGAAAAAGAAGCCATGTGGTTCAGAAGCTGTCCTTACATTTAAAAACTTTAATATTCAAAGAGAGCTGCAAGATACGAAGTCCCCTGGGACTTGAACATTCTCAAAATAATGACATCCTGAACATTCTCAAAATAATGACATCATAGTCAGGTAACAAATCTGAAAAGGGGGTGACCTACCCTCAGAGTTGTTCATGGGTGATCTACCCTAAGAGCTGTTTTGAATGGGTGACATACCCTAGATATTTTTGAATGGGTGACATACCCTAAGATTTGCTTTGAATGGGTGATCTACCCTGAGAGATGTTTAGAATGGGTGACCTATCCTAAGAGATGTTTTGAATGGGTGACATACCCTAAGAGTTACTAAACAGGCAACCTACCACAAGAGTTGTTGTTGTTGTTGTTCAGCACGTTTTTGTCAAGTTGTCCACTGATGCCATAGTTGTCAGCAGCAACGTCCTCGTTGTCGCTGTCCAGTGGACTGGGCACTGGCTCTGGAGAAGAAAAAAACCCACTTCACAGGTAAACAAAATGACAGGGACTGGGTAGTGACTGGAAAAACAGTCACTTCACAGGTAAACAAAATGACAGGGACTGGGTAGTGACTGGAAAAACAGTCACTTCACAGGTAAACAAAATGACAGGGACTGGGTAGTGACTGGAAAAACAGTCACTTCACAGGTAAACAAAATGACAGGGACTGGGTAGTGACTCTGGAAAAACAGTCACTTCACAGGTAAACAAAATGACAGGGACTGGGTAGTGACTCTGGAAAAACAGTCACTTCACAGGTAAACAAAATGACAGGGACTGGGTAGTGACTCTGGAAAAACAGTCACTTCACAGGTAAACAAAATGACAGGGACTGGGTAGTGACTGGAAAAACAGTCACTTCACAGGTAAACAAAATGACAGGGACTGGGTAGTGACTCTGGAAAAACAGTCACTTCACAGGTAAACAAAATGACAGGGACTGGGTTCTGACCCTGGAGAGAAAAAAAATCACTTCACCTGTAAAAAATGAAAGGGACTGGGTACTGACTGGAACCCCCCCCTTCCCCCCCCCCCCCCCCAATCATTTCACAGGTAAAAAAATGAGTGGGACTGGCTACTGACTCTGGAAAAACCCACCAAAAAACCCAAAATCACTTCGCAGGTAAAAACATGAAAGGGACCGGGTACTGACGCTGGAAGAAAAAACAAACCACACAATCACTTCACAGGTAAAAAAATGAAAAGGACTGGGTACTGACGCTGAAAGAAAAAACAAACCACACAATCACTTCACAGGTAAAAAAATGAAAAGGACTGGGTACTGACAGGAAAAAACAAAAACAATCATTTAACAGGTAAAAAAATGAGAGGCCATTAAAGCCTGTCAAACCCACACACCCACTGTTGCAAGCAGGCAGCCAGGAAAAACTGGATGGGAATGCTGCTCACTGCTGTCTTGTGGTAACACAGGGATTGTGCTAGGTTTAAAAAAAAACACTGTATATGGCATATGTGTTTTGCATCAATGTGGAACGGAATCAACATTAGTGTTTTGCATCAATGTGGAATGGAATCAACATACACTGGGAATCAACAGCTCCTGAAACAGGTCGCATAATTATATAACAAGGGACACAACAGAGACCTGGATTACCACCAGGACTATCACCTGGCATGCAAGTATAAACTACGGACACTGAGTAGATTTCTGTGTGGCTTATTTGTGAGACTGTGTGCGCATGTGTGTGTGCGCACACATGAATATGTGCGAGTGTGTGTGTGTGTGTGTGTGTGTGAATTTGCATTTGATCATGCTTGCTTTGCATCATGGGACAGTGTGGAAACGATAAGTGCAGGGAGTGTCAACAAAGACACACTTACTTGCACTGTGGTTGCTGTCGTCAGCACTTCCCGACAGTGCCAGCGCAGCATGGAACTCCGCAAGGTCCTCCTCTGAAAACAACCCAACCCACCACCATCAGTTCAACATGACACAAACCCCACTGAGGTGAGTTAAAGACAGAGACAGAACAGAGTCTGCAGGGCTTCTCTTCAAACTCAGAGGCTACTTCTACACCATCTTGAATTAAACTGAACTGAAGCTGCAAATGGCAAACTACTCTAGTCGCAATTTTCTTTCTGCAGTCAACCATGTGCTGTTCCGTTATACATTCACCCTGATATAACCACCATGGTTGGCAGAACTGATAGACAATTGATTTTTATCACCTATGTTAAAAATCAGTTATCTATATACATTCTATTATAACTTTTGTGTGTATTTTTCCATACCAAGGCTATGACTAACCAACGATTGCAAGTTGTCCCTGCTTAAGATGAGAATGACTGCACTTGAGCTGAAGTGTTAAACTTTCTCTGTCTCAATCTTTGTCTTCCTTCAGGTCATGGCTCAAGACTCACCTTTTTCCTGTCTCTTATTCCTAACACGTCCAGCTGTCTCCAGACTCCCTCAAGTAAACTTGTGTGTGTGTGTGTGTGTGTGTGTGTGTGTGTGTGTGTGTGTGTGTGTGTGTGTGTGTGTGCCGTGTTGTGTGTGTGTGTGTGTTGTGTTGTGTTGTGTTGTGTTGTGTTGTGTGTGTTGTGTTTGTATTGTGGGTGTGGGTGTGGGTGCATGCATGCATATACCTGTGTGTCTGTACTGGGGGTCGTTATTTGTTTGTTTTAACTTGAGTACACAATGTACTTTGATTTTTGAATAAGCTGCTTCTATGGCTCATCTGAAAAAGGGTTCTCTGAGACCCCTCCGTTATCATTCAAGCTTGAAGCCAGACAGGCCAACCAACAGGGGGCCACAGTGAAAGAGACAGATCACAGGGGACAGCACTCACCTGCCACGCGTTCGATGAAGTTGGAGGGAACCAGCCCTCGCCTGCCGTCAATCAGCTCCCCCTCAAAGAACCCATCCTGTGCAGACAGAGCAAGGACTGTAACAATGTCTCCACAGACAGAGCAAGGACTGTAACAATGTCTCCACAGACAGAGCAAGGACTGTAACAGTGTTTCCACAGAGTGTAACAATGTCTCCAGCAGACATTGTTACAGTCCTTGCTCTGTCTGTGGGTCTCCACAGACAGAGCAAGGACTGTAACAGCGTCTCCACAGACAGAGCAAGGACTGTAACAGGTCTCCACAGACAGAGCAAGGACTGTAACAATGTCTCCACAGACAGTGTAACAGTGTCTCCACAGACAGAGAAAGGACTGTGACAGTATATCCACAGACAGAGCAAGGACTGTAACAGGTCTCCACAGACACAGCAAGGACTGTAACAAAGTCTCCACAGACAGTGTAACAGTGTCTCCACAGACAGAG
This sequence comes from Alviniconcha strummeri, assembly GCA_963584105.1. Taxonomy (NCBI): domain Eukaryota; kingdom Metazoa; phylum Mollusca; class Gastropoda; family Provannidae; genus Alviniconcha; species Alviniconcha strummeri. The sequence continues at coordinate 3,219,050 of OY757552.1, forward strand.
CAAGGACAGTAACAGTGTCTCCACAGACAGAGCAAGGACTGTAACAGCATCTCCACAGAGCAAGGACTGTGACAGTGTCTCCACAGACAGAGCAAGGACAGTAACAGTGTCTCCACAGACAGAGCAAGGACTGTAACAGTGTCTCCACAGACAGAACAAGGACTGTAACAGTGTTTCCAGCTGACAGAACAAGGACTGTAACAGTGTCTCCAGCAGACAGAGTGTAACAGTGTTTCCACAGACAGAGCAAGGACTGTAACAGTGTCTCCAGCTGACTGGGCAAGGACTGTAACAGTGTCTCCACAGACAGAACAAGGACTGTAAGTGTCTCTAGCAGACAAAGCACGGACTGTAACAGTGTCAACGGCAGACAGAACAATGGCTGTAACAGTGTCCCCACTGACTGAACAATGACTATAACAGTGTCTCCAGCAGCAGTCATTATAATAAATCAACAACGCCACTCATCACAAACTGTATACGGAAGGGATCAAGCAATTTGCGGGAAAGGATAAACTTTATTTTAAAACTTTATTTCTCTGATTAATATTAATGGGTGGTTCTTAGTCTTACTCTTACACATGCTAGCTGTTGTTACAGTCATTCAGTGCAACTCTTTCTGCAGAACAAAAACTCGCTGTGTTAGCACACACCTTTCATGCACATATGTCATATATCCATACCCCTTAAGACCAGAACACAGTCTCACCTCATCCATAACTCAAAAGCTCACCCCCAAATTGGTCCATACCTCTCCTTGTGTGTATCTCCAAAAACTAGAACACAGTCTCAGCTCATCCAATACCCCTCAAGGCCGGAGCACAGTCTCACCTCATCCACACCCCAAATATCAGAACACAGTCTCACCTCATCTGTACCCCTAAATACCAGAACACAGCCTCACCTCATCCACATCCCTAAATACCAGAACACAGTCTCACCTCATCCACACCCCAAATACCAGAACACAGTTTCACCTCATCTGTACCCCTAAATACCAGAACACAGCCTCACCTCATCCACACCCCTAAATACCAGAACACAGTCTCACCTCATCTGTACCCCTAAATACCAGAACACAGTCTCACCTCATCTGTATCCCTAAATACCAGAATACAGTCTCACCTCCTCTGTACCCCTAAATACCAGAACACAGTCTCACCTCATCTGTACCCCTAAATACCAGAACACAGCCTCACCTCATCCACACCCCTAAATACCAGAACACAGTCTCACCTCATCCACACCCCAAATACCAGAACACAGTCTCACCTCATCTGTACCCCTAAATACCAGAACACAGCCTCACCTCATCCACACCCCTAAATACCAGAACACAGTCTCACCTCATCTGTACCCCTAAATACCAGAACACAGTCTCACCTCATCTGTACCCCTAAATACCAGAACACAGTCTCACCTCATCTGTACCCCTAAATACCAGAACACAGCCTCACCTCATCCACACCCCTAAATACCAGAACACAGTCTCACCTCATCTGTACCCCTAAATACCAGAACACAATCTCACCTCATCCACACCCCTAAATACCAGAACACAGTCTCACCTCATCTGTACCCCTAAATACCAGAACACAATCTCACCTCATCCATATCCCTAAAGACCAGAACACAGTTTCATCACATCCATACCCCTAAAGACCAGAACACAGTTTCACCCCATCCATACCCCTAAAGACCAGAACACAGTCTCACCCCATCCATACCCCTAAATACCTGCACACAGTCTCACCTCGTCCATATCCCCCAAGACCAGAACATAGTCGCCGGCATTGAGCTGCAGTTCTGCTTCAGGGTTTTCGTTGGGCGAGTACTCGAAGGGGTTATACGAGTACTTGGCCACATACACCTGGATGGGGCCGCGAGTGGCCAGTGCTGACAGTCGGCTGTCATTCAGCAGCACCAGTTCACTCTGCAATGTACACCACACTCAGTACAGTCCAGGTATTAAACATCAACAACCAAAAAACACCCCAAAACAACAAATGCCCCCCCCCCCCCCCCCCACACACACACACACACAGAGAGTGAGAGAGAGAGAACGTGAACACTTGTTTAATTGAAACACTGAAAGAAAGGGCCATGAGAGAGAGAGAGAGAGAGAGAGAGAGAGAGAGAGAGAGAGAGAGAGAGAGAGAGAGAGAGAGAGAGAGAGAGAGAGAGAGAGAGAGAGACAGACAGACAGACAGACAGACAGACAGACAGAGAGAGAGAGAGAGAGAGAGAGAGAGAGAGAGAGAGAGAGAGAGAGAGAGAGAGAGACAGACAGACAGACAGACAGACAGACAGACAGACAGACAGACAGACAGACAGACGGACGGACGGAGACAGCGACAGAGATAAAGACAGAGACAGAGAGAAAGACAGAGAGAGAAAGACAGAGACAGCGAGAAAGACAGAGACAGAAAGACAGAGACACAAACAGACAGAGACAGAGACAGAGAGACAGAGACGGACAGCGAGGTCACGGACAGAAAGGTCGCGGACTTACCCGAGCATCATTGTGACTCTCCATACCGGAATCCTCCGGCTCTGCAACACAGCAACAACAGAAACGCTTCATTTTGGACCCACTTGAGTCAGACCTCCCTCAAACACGCTGCCCACGGCTACACCGCATCAGTCCGGCATGGGGAACCAGTGACGTGGCTTTTTAAAGCACTCTCACCGAGTCAAGGTCAAAGCAACAGCAGGACCTGTTTTCAGAGACTGCCTGGATCTTGTGACGGTCAAACGTTGTCCTGGGTAGACGGTCAGGACGACCAAGACTAGAGCCATTATTGATGCAGCGGTCAGCCTTTTCGCTGTGTCATATCGACATGTGTCGCATCACGTCTGCATTTAGGCTACAGGACGAAGCTGTATTTAGTTTTTTTGTTTTTAATGCCTGTCATACGGCCTACTTTCAGCTTACAGCACACACTTGTTTACAAGTTCTTCACTGACATATTGTCTACTTTCAGCTTACAGCACACACTTGTTTGTTCTTGTCTGACATAGTGGCTACTTTCAGCTTACAGCACACACTTGTTTGTTCTTGTCTGACACAGTGGCTAGTTTCAGCTTACAGCACACACTTGTTTGTTCTTGTCTGACACAGTGGCTACTTTCAGGTTACAGTACACACACACACACACAAAAAAAATGTCTGTCAGTTGTTTCTATCTGGATGTCAACACTACAACAGGTTCAGCCGAGGATGGGGCAGCTCCGCCACTTCGGGGCTAGCAACTTGAACGAAACTTTTGCCGACTGCTGGCCCGGGCGGCCCCACTAACGACCCCGGAAACTCAGTCGGGGATCGTCTTCCACATGATGCTGACAACGGGAGCAACGGTGACATCGCAGTGCTGACGGACGGGAGGGCAGAGGACGTTATATAGACATCCTTTCCGCTGATCTCTAGAGGGAGACACTCGCCATCAAACAAACCCTCCCCGCCAACACCTTGCGATCTGCGTTCTCTTAGTGAATTAACACACACTGCTACACACACACACACTCCCTGCCAACACGTTGCGACCTGCGTTCTCTTAGTGAAATAACACACACTGACACACACACACACACACACACACACACACACACACACACACACACACACACACACACACACACACACACACACAGAGAAATCAGTTCGGATCATGTAGCGGCAACTCGTCATCGACGGTCAGTTTACATCTACATCGCAAAGAGAGTTTATTTGCACAGCAAAGACGGTTAGTTTCAGTTACACATCCGCAATTCAAAACGTGCCAGGAGGTTTGTGACAACGCACTACAAAAGTGAGCGAAAGCCCCGCGAACACAAACTGACACACAGCGGTACTGTGTCCCAAATGCCAAACACAATGAGTGAGAGTCCACAGCGAGACACGATCGGGGTGCACGATGCAGACTGCAACACTACACGCCACTGAAACACTTAATTAAACACACGGCACTAAACGTAAAACACTAAAACACACGGTACTGAAACACTAAAACACACGGCACTGAAACACTAAAACACACGGCAGAAACACTAAAACACACGGCACTGAAACACTAAAACACTCGGCACTGAAACACTCAAACACACGGCACTGAAACACTCAAACACTCGGCACTGAAACACTCAAACACATGGCACTGAAACACTAAACCACACGGCACTGAAACACTAAAACACGGCACCGAAACACTAAAACACAGGGCACCAAAACACTAAAACAAGGGGCACCGAAACATTAAAACACACGGCACCGAAACACTAAAACACACGGCACTGAAACACTAAAACACACGGCACTGAAACACTAAAACACAGGGCACCGAAATACTAAAACACACGGCACCGAAACACACGGTACTGAAACACTAAAACACACGGCACTGAAACACTAAAACACACGGCACTGAAACACTAAAACACACGGCACCGAAATACTAAAACACACGGCACCGAAACACTATAAAACTCACTACACTGAAACACTAAAACACACGGCCCTAAAAGTAAAGCACTGAAACACACGGCGTTGCCGTCAACGGCACGGGTCCTGTGGCACCCCGAGTCACAGTGGTGGCCTTTCGTGAGCAACATGGCCGACGTTGGTGTGACAATAATTGATCCTATCACGAGGGAGCTCGGACGCGGCACACGTACACCCACTAATTACAGGCTAATGTCGCAAAAATGATCAAGGGTGTGTAGCACATTTGCATCACAGACCGCTCTGACAGGGCGGCGAGAGGCAGCAGCAGACGAGCTGCCATTCTGAGTTACCGCAGTTCTGGACACGGCTAACGCAGTTCCTTGCACTGATGTACTATTATAGCAGAAGTGTCCCCCGCAGTTCTGGACACGGCTAACGCAGTTCCTTGCACTGATGTACTATTGCAAAAGTGTCCCCCGCAGGTCTGGACACGGCTAACGCTCTTCCTTGCACTGATGTACTATTATTGCACAAGTTACCGCAGGTCTGGACAAGGCTAACGCTATTCCTTGTATCGATGTACTAGTGCACAAGTTACCGCAGGTCTGGACATGGCTAACGCTGTTCCTTGTACCGACGTACTACTGCACAAGTTACCGCAGGTCTGGACAAGGCTAACGCTATTCCTTGTATCGATGTACTACTGCACAAGTTACCGCAGGTCTGGACATGGCTAACGGTGTTCCTTGTACCGATGTACTACTGCACAAGTTACCGCAGGTCTGGACATAGCTAACGCTGTTCCTTGTATCGATGTAATATACAGAGCAAGTTATCGCAGTTCTGAACACAGTAACACAGTTCCTGGCATCGATGTACACGCTTTCGCAGTTTCTGGACAGACTTTACACAATTCCTTGTACGAAACGTTGCACTATTGTACAATTAGTCATCGCAGTTCTGTACCACGGCTAACACAGTTTCTTGTATCGATACACCACTAACACAGTTCCGTGTATCAATACACCACTAACACAGTTCCTCGTATTACTATTGAGCAAGTTATCGCAGTTCCGGACACCGCTAACACACTTCCCTGTATCAATGCTCTCTTGCGCAGATTATTCAATTGTATAAAACACTTCATTGTTCACGATAGCTTTTTTTTTCTTTTTTCCAATTTATACATATTTATTTTTGCAGTCATATTTCCGTGTCACTACATTCTGTTTGCCGGGTATTCGCAGTTTCTAACTTGTTTTAAGTCAAACTGATCTCTGGTGAGCTGTGCTCACGCGGCGTTATAAGCTTTTTTCCGCCGATGTTCCCCCCCCCCCCCCCCCCCCCCGGTTTGTCAAGCTGCTGTTGTTAAACAAAACACATAGGTGGTTAAAAAGAAGGCTGGTTGTAATTAGCCAACACAAAACATGCGTACATTTTCAGTGGAAGCACCTTTCTCAAGCAACCCACAGAACCGCATGTGGTAAGATACGCATACGCACGTTAAAGATCCTGTAGTCTATGTCAGAGTTCGGTGGACTATGGAGACAACAAAATAACCCAGCATGCACTAAACAAATGACAGTAACGGGGCAACTTTGTGGCCGATGGTCATTAACGGAAGAAGAAGACGACGACGACGACGACGAGGAAGAAGAAGAAGAAGAAGAAGAAGAAGAAGAAGAAGAAGAAGAGGAGGAGGAGGAGGAGAAGACGAAGAAGAAGAAGAAGAAGAGGAGGAGGAGGAGAAGCGGAGGAGGAGGAGGAGAAGACGAAGAAGACGAAGAAGAAGAAGAAGAGGAGGAGGAGGAGGAAGAGAAGAGGAGGAGGAGGAGAAGACGAAGAAGAAGAAGAAGAAGAGGAGGAGGAGAAGAAGGAGAAGAAGAAGAAGAAGAAGAAGAGGAGGAGGAGAAGAAGGAGAAGAAGAAGAAGAGGAGGAGGAGGAGGAGGAGGAGGAGGAGGAGGAGGAGGAGGAGGAGAAGAAGAAGAAGAAGAAGAAGAAGAAGAAGAAGAAGAAGAAGAAGAAGAAGAAGAGGAGGAGGAGGAGGAGGAGGAGGAGAAGAAGGAGGAGGAGAAGAAGAAGAGAAGAAGAAGAAGAAGAAGAAGAAGAGCGCAGTTAGCCTGCTCGAGAGCCGAGAATAGCGCTATATGAAAGCGATCAACGATAATAATTGCAATAATTATGTAACAACCTCAGACAGCAAGTAAGTAAGTAAGTTGGTGTTTTACGCCCAGTCAACCTCAGACAGAGAGAGGTGTGAAACTTGCGTATATCAAAAGCAACACACGCAGCTGTACAGAAACGAATGCTGGCACTGTGAACGCGCAAGGTTTTGTGTGAAAATTTATGCGCCATGTATTCATTCATTCATTTTTAATTAGAAAATACAGAACAATACCTTTTTCCTTTGTACGGGGAGTAAATCAGGCCTTGTTGAAGCAATAAACATGTAGGGAGAAACAGATGTTTCACTACAATCCGAGCATCGCTTTTCAGCATCTTCCACCACGGAAGGATGCCCGTAAATCAATGCAGGAGTCTGTTATTCTACATGGAAAGGTCGGTCACAACTCAAAGATTAGAAGAAGAAGAAGAAGAAGAAGAAGAAGAAGAAAGAGGAGGAGGAGGAGGAGGAGAGGAGAAGAAGAAGAAGAAGAAGAAGAAAAGAAAA
>OY757552.1:3226362-3252564 GCA_963584105.1 Alviniconcha strummeri
CACACACACACACACACACACACACACGAGTGTGCGTGCGGAAAACTCCGACTGCCCAAAAAACAAAGAAACAAACAAATCAACAACATAAAAACAACAAAACCAGACATTTTACTCTTCGACAAACTTTTAACAACACTTCGATCAAACCTTTCCTTCTTGTAAGGCTGATGTCTTGAGAGAGACAGAGAGAGAGAGAGAGAGAGAGAGAGAGAGAGAGAGAGAGAGAGGGAGAGAGAGAGTTCCACATCCATCAACTCACTTGTGACGCAGTAGCATAACTGTAGGACTGAGCTGTGACCTTGACACTGGGCTGGCTGGCCTTGCTGGGGTGGACGCCTTTCGAGCAGTGGTTCCCCATCCTCAGCCACTCCAACATCCTACCCCTAACGCGATTCCCGGCCAGTTCCAGTCCTTCCTAACCCTCCTAGCTCCCGACACTGAAGACCCTCCACACGGTTCTGGTCTTTGTTAGCCCTTAACACAGAGCTTCCAGGCGGCTCCAGTCTAGCCACAGAGCTTCCAGACCGTGCCAGTCTTTACTAGCCCTTAACACAGAGCTTCCAGACGGTTCCAGTCTTTTCTAGCCCTTAACACAGAGCTTCCAGACGGTTCCAGTCTTTACTAGCCCTTATCACAGACCTTCCTTCCTGACGGTTCCAGTATAGCCCTCAACACAAAGCTTCCAGACCGTGCCAGTCTTTTCTAGCCTCGACACAGAACTTCCTGACGGTTCCAGTCTTTCCGAGCGGCCAATACAGACCGTCCGGACAGTTCCAGTCTTTTCCAGCCCCCAATACTGGCGCGAACGTCAGTGCTCCCCGACACCAACTCTCACAAAAAGCCTAAGATCGGGAGCACGCCTCGTGCAGCCTTCAGTGGAAGGCTCTCACATCCGCCACCTCCTCGTCCTGGGCAGGTCCGCACACAGGCCGCTGAGGCCGTTTCCCGTTGGCGCCCGGTAATCCGGGCCTGGCTGCATGCCGTTGTAGCCTACTGGTGCCCGCCCCATTCTCGGTAACGTTGTACTGGTGTCAACCTCATGTTCGGTAACGTTGTACTGGTGTCAACCTCAAGCTTGGTAACGATGTACTGGTGTCAACCTCAAGCTTGTTAACGATGTACTGGTGTCAACCTCATGTTCGGTAACGATGTACTGGTGTCAACCTCATGTTCGGTAACGATGTACTGGTATCAACCTCATGTTTGGTAACGTTGTACTGGTGTCAACCTCATGCTTGGTAACGTTGTACCGGTGTCAACCTCATGCTCGGTAACGATATACAGGTGTCAGCCTCAGCCTCGTTTACGATGTACTGGTGTCAACCTCACGCTCAGTAACGACAGCCGCGCCAGATCGCTCCAGTGGAAGTCGCAGGCACTAGTCCTTGTTTCTTTCCCTCGTACACTCGGTCCTCATGGACAGCGCCTGGACACCGGGGAGTGCTGTTCTCAGGGCAAAGTGAGTGTTCTCTGGCTTTGTTTCCCTCGTACACTCGCCCCTCACGGACAGCGGACAACGCCTGGACACCGGGGAGTGCTGTTCTCAGGGCAAAGTGAGTGTTCTCTGGCTTTGTTTGTTTCCCTCGTACACTCGCCCCTCACGGACAGCGGACAACGCCTGGACACCGGGGAGTGCTGTTCTCAGGGCAAAGTGAGTGTTCTCTGGCTTTGTTTGTTTCCCTCGTACACTCGCCCCTCACGGACAGCGGACAACACCTGGACACCGGGGAGTGCTGTTCTCAGGGCAAAGTGAGTGTTCTCTGGCCCTACAGACAGTCAGGGCGGACCGCCTCTGCGGGTTGCGCGGACTGTGACAAGATTCGCGCCGTCATCAGTGTGTGTGTGTGTGTGTGTGTGTGTGTGTGTGTGTGTGTGTGTGTGTGTGTGGTGGGGGGTGGGGGGCAAAGAGAAGGAACCACTGCTTATGAATGCTGAAGCAGACAGATACCTGACATTCAACGCCCAGTCAAGACCTATCCTGTTATCAGCGCGCGGCGGAGGAGACGGACGGAATAATCAACGTTTTCGTCCCTCCTCTTTTAACTCACGAGTCACATTCAACGCTAAGCTCAAGACGGGGGGAAGGGGTGGGGGGTACAAGACGTTGATTATAAATGCTGAAGCAGACGGATAAATGACATTCAACGCCCAGTCAAGACTCATCCCGTTATGGAAACCCCCCAGAAAGAAGACGTTGATTATGCTGAGGCAGATGGATCACTGGTAAGTCACGTTCAACGCCCAGTCGAAATTTATCCTGTTGTCGGGGGGTGGGGGTGGGGTTGGGTGGGGGAGGAGAAATGGGGGAATGAGGGGGGGGGGCAGGTGAAATGGGGGGGGGGGGGGCGGGAGAGAAGAAACAAAACCCCGTAGATTCCGCTGAGGTAGCCGGACAGCTGGAATTCAGCGCCCACTCGAGCGAGACAGATTTTCTCCCAATCACACAAGCAGGTCGGATTCACTGTACCTTACACACGTAATTTTTATTTCTGCGGCTTAGTGAGCAGTCAGTTACGCGACTCCGGGAGAATACACACTCACCGGATCACAGGACTCCGGAAGAACACACACGTTCACCCAAACAGCAGCAAAAAGTGACTGGCAGCTGAAGATTCCCTGTAAGCGAAGAGGACGACTAAACCTGAGCTTGAGATAACAAGAACGGTAACTCTGACAGCAAAGGGCGACAATCACTATCCTACATGCCTACTCAAAGGGTTCTTGGCAGACATGTATCCGCGCGAGTTACACATGTGAGGACGCCACTGTAAATCGACAGGGACAAAACAGGACTGGTTCTGTAGATTCCGACGCGAAGACAAAAACTGGCGCGCGCAGACATGACAAAGCTTTTCACAGCAACTGGGTGAAAACATTAACGAAGAGCGAATCTTTCATTTCCATTTGGAGTTATCGACTTTCCGCCTGCAAAAACATCCTGCGTCACTGAATCAGCAAAGCTCCATAACAAGCCAATCTGCAACTGTCGCGTGTTTATAATCAATAATAATAATAAAAATAATAGTAAAAGATTCATCAGGTATCAGTTACAGATTAAAAAAAGAAAGAAAAAGAGAGAAAAAAAGAAAAGAAAAAAAAGGCTGAAAACCAAACGCCAAAAGACTGTTCGTTAGGAAGACTCTACTGGCGTGCACACTACCACAATTACTGATCATCCATATTGCTGCTGTTGTCGAAACTCATCAACAACGTGCACACGTCCAGATCTCACTCGCGGACGTGGAGAACACCGGAGAACTTCCTATTCCAACGATGTGGAAACAAACGGCGCTGACACGCACCTTCAGGCAATTAGACCCGAGTCTACCAGGAAGCACAGACACGCTACCTGCCCGAGGAGCCAGGCCTGCAGAACAGCTCTGGGGCTCCAGAGGACCTGGTGCTGCCAGTCAGCCTCATCAACACACCAAGCTAGACGTCTGAGGACAATCCTGGGACGGTGAAGAAGAGGAAGACCTTCGTCACGTCCACGCAAAGTTAGATCAGAATAAAACCTTTCATTAGATTTGGAGCCCACGTGAAAGTTAAACTGCGGTTGTAATAGTTAGTCCGGGGATAAGTCGCTGCTCAGTCAACAGTAAAGGTCATATCAAAGCGAGAGATACTTGATCAACTCGCAAAGTACTGACCTAAGTCACACTGCTCACAATTCATCAGACTGCAAATTCTGACCGAAGTCTTCTCATTGCTTACGTCAGACAATTCATCAAACTGCAAATACTGACCAAAGACTTTTCACTGCTCACGACCTTTCATCAAATTGCAAATACTGACCAAAGACTTTTCACTGCTCACGACCTTTCATCAAATTGCAAATACTGACCAAAGACTTTTCACTGCTCACGACCTTTCATCAAAATTGCAAATACTGACCAAAGACTTTTCACTGCTCACGACCTTTCATCAAATTGCAAATACTGACCAAAGACTTTTCACTGCTCACGACCTTTCATCAAATTGCAAATACTGACCAAAGACTTTTCACTGCTCACGACCTTTGATCAAATTGCAAACACTGACCAAAGACTTCATTGCTCACGACCTTTCATCAAATTGCAAATACTGACCAAAAGCTTTTCACTGCTCACGACCTTTCATCAAATTGCAAACACTGACCAAAAACTTCTCACTGTTCACGACAATTCATCAAATTGCAAATACTGACCTAAGTCGACTTCTCCCTGCTCACGACAGTTCATCAAATTGCAAATACTGACCTAGCTAAGTCTTCTCACTGCTCACGACAATTCATCAAATCGCAAACACTGACCAAAGTCTTTCCACTGCCCACTGTACTCGTGGCTCTGCTGGAACAGCATGGGGGGGGGGGGGGGGGGGGGACCGAAGACGAGTCCACTGTGAAAGTAGAAATTAGATTTCCTGGCAGTTTCAAAAGCACGCGAAGCCCGAGTCCGACCTACTGCAGGCTTTAAAGACAGAAGCTATGATAGCCCTGGTTCCGATCAGAGGGGATCCGCAATGTGTGGCTGCGGGGAGTCAGCTGAAGATGACGACCGACAGACATGTCCTGACCGTGGTCAGCCCTGGACATGACCCCAGTCTCACACTCTCTCTCTCTCTCTCTCTCTCTCTCTCTCTCACACACACACACTCCCTCTCTCTCATATTCTCTCTCTCACACACTCTCTCTCACTCATACTCTCTCTCTCTCTCACACACACACACACACACTCTCCCTCACACACACACACACACACACACACACACACACACACACACACACACACACACTATCTCTCTCTCTCTCTCTCACACACACACACACACACACACACTCACTCTCTCTGTCTCTCTCTCTCTCGCTCGGCAATCGGACTCTTCGTAGCCCGTTTTTACAAGTCCAGTCCACGATTATTTCGATCTGACTTCTTGCAGAGACCGTACGGACTATTAGGGACACACTACCAGGATGTCCACCTCGACTTTCACGCTGCTCCTGAGCTCTCTAAGGCCTATCCATTGAGAAGAGATCCTTAACCAACGCGGACCTCTTTCTCCCCCTCGTTAAAAGCTTCACACACTCCACCGGCACTTGATCCTTGTTCGTGCTTATTCCCAGCATACAAGCGGCCATCAATCTCGCCCCTTCTCCACACTCGTGTTCTGACTGGGTCTGAAAAGCGCTCTTCCTTTCTTAGACTCCGCTACACTCCGGTATCAGACAGACACCAGCGTGACAACCTTCCTGGACCTCCTCACCGTCTCACACGACTCGAAAAAACCCTCGCCTCGTTCACCCATCGCGCGCCAGACTAGAAGAACACTGCAATCAACCTTTTTCCCGCAGTTTCCTCGTCAGCGAAAAATTGAAAGCTTACAGGAAGCCAGACACTGGCTGCTGTACGTGACACCGCCACCAGCCTTGACACGCCGCCCAAGCTAGCAACCCGTCCACGCAACACCTGTGTCTGATGACACGGACATGTTCTCGGCACGTGCCGCTCGCTCGGTGGCCAGGTATCGAGGCGCACGGCGCACCGGCGACTGATTAATCACCTGTGGCAGCGACGGCCGGCTCCTGCCTGCCTCCACGAGGAACACGGAGAGCCACTGTTGCAAGCTTGGGAAGAAGAGACCCCATCGTCAGGAGCGAGATGAGACGGCCTTTGAACCCGGCACTGTCTGCACCCTGCCTCCGGTCGTCACAGCCGTACACGACGCGACGCTGGCTGCGCGCACAATAGGAAAAATGTGGATGGGGGGTTGGGTGGGGGTTGGGGTAGAGTGGGGTGGAGGGGCAGGGGTGGGGGAAGCGTTGAGCATTTCGGTCATTAAAAATACAAGAGTTACCTGATCTGTTCTTTTCATCGCCCTAGTATAACCGTAGTGGGTGACTGGGCGTAAAAAGCCAGTCTACAACTAGACTACTACTGTTCTTCTTAGCTTGCTAGCTAGTTTTTATTTTTATTTTTTATTTGTTAGTATAGCTAATGTAGCTTCCTCTCGAGCCAAACTGTCAAAGAAAATTGTTCGTTTTTCGGGCACTGTATAAAGATGAAAGAACAATAAACACTGATTAATTTGATCTGACTACTTGACTGATTCGTACTTGCTAGGTTTGATGCATTGTGCAGTCAGGCGGGGAACATCTTCCGCCATGATAAGCTCCTCCCATAACGGCATAAAGCTTCCAGAAAGGGAGATAAATCCCACAACGACAGCGTCTGGCTGCATGCCCATGTGGCGGGATAAAAACAAGTATAGCAATGTAAATAAATACACGGTCACTACCGAGCAGAAGCCTTGAGCACCTTGGCAGAAGCAGTAAGTAAACATGGTGCTCAACGTCCACAGAAACCATAAGGCTTATTAGGGACGGGGAGAAGGGGGTATGGAGGTGGGGGAAGAGGGAGAATATATACCTATCGCTACCCTGTCACCACCAGAATGACCCCTGCATTAAGATGGGCAGCGATGAGAGCCGTTTGAATGTTTCATTAATTGTGCGGGACAAAGTCACAATCAGACAGTGTCCACAAACCACAACCTTTCTGAAAAGAACGGACAGCCGAAGCGGAATCGAGCCGAGGCCCTTCTGCTTACCAGCCTAACGCCTTACCGCTGGGCCAAACCGGCTCACTGGCAGAAGCAGCGCGCAGCGACAGAGCCGAGCAGTGACGACACAAACGACCATCATCCATCACGTCACAACGGGCGCTACGATCCCATCAGCTCGCATCATCGCCCTCGCCAGATCATACAGCCGGCAAGCTCTCGCCGCAGTGATAACGGCACCCGGTAATTGTATCGGCAACTTGCACGATTGTTTCGCCAGACTGATTTCAACACCGGTCGATGGACCGAGTCCGCGGTCTCCTCCCGCCCGCCGCTTCTGCGATTCAAGCACAGTGTAGAACATGCAGTTGCCGCAGCACGGAGCTTGCAACTGCTGCAGCCTAGCGCATGCGGTTTTTACAACCACGAACATGCAGTTACTGCTGCAGACCAGAACATGCAGTTACTGCTGCCTGGAGCAAGCTGTTACTACTGCAGCCTGCAACACTGAGTTACTGCAGCCTGGACCACAAATACTGCAGCCAAGAACGTGCTGTTACTGCACTGTAGAACATACAGTTACTGCAGCCAGGGACATGCTGTTACTGAAGCCAGGAACAAGCTGTTACTGCAGCCAGGAACGTACAGTTACAGCAGCCTGGGGCATTGCTACTGTTGCCTGGACCACAGTTACTGCATGCAGCCAGGAACATGCAGCTGCTGCAAGCTGAAACATTTAGTTACTGCAGTCTGGGATATGCAGCTACTGCGGCCAGGAACACGCAGTTATTCCAAACGGAAACACGCAGTTACTGCAGTCACAAACCAAGTTACAACAGCACAGAAGTTGCTGCAGTCAGGAACCAAGTTACAACAGCACGGAACAGAGGGTGCTGCAGTCAGGAACCAAGTTACAACAGCACGGAACAGAGGGTGCTGCAGTCAGGAACCAAGTTACAACAGCACGGAACAGAGGCTTCTGCAGTCAGGAACCAAGTTACAACAGCACGGAACAGAGGCTTCTGCAGTCAGGAACCAAGTTACAACAGCACGGAACAGAGGCTTCTGCAGTCAGGAACCAAGTTACAACAGCACGGAACAGAGGCTTCTGCAGTCAGGAACCAAGTTACAACAGCACGGAACAGAGGCTTCTGCAGTCAGGAACCAAGTTACAACAGCACGGAACAGAGGCTTCTGCAGTCAGGAACCAAGTTACAACAGCACGGAACAGAGGCTGCTGCAGCTTGGAACAAACAGCTGCTGCTGCCGACGACCGACGATCCATTTCACCGGCACAACATCGGTGTTAATTTGTGTGATGAAGGGGAATCAATTGTGTCGAGTCTTCTCCCTTTCCGCTCTGAATCGGTAGCCTTAGGCTCTTCTCCGTGATGGCCGTCTGCTCCCTTGTCAGTCAATGCCGACTTGTCGCCACTGCAAACACTGACCCCAAACTGCTGCATCCCCGTCCCCGCCCCCCACCTCCCACCCCTTTCCACGACGATAAACAAAGCATCCACTAACACTGCACTGATCACATCACAAAACAACCATTCTCTTGCGCGCGTGACGCAGTAGCAGGTGGCTGAGTTATTTAGCTGGTTACTTAGTTTCTTGGTTTCATTATTTAGGTAGTTTCCTGGTTTTGAACGTCTCGTTAGCGGCACAGATGTCAACTCAGGACCAACAAGCTGCTGATGACTGATCTGACCCTGTTTCCCCCCTCGCACCTCTCCCCCGTTCCTTTCCTCCCTCCCTCCCTTCGCGCTCTCTCGCTGCAGCGAGCTATTGGTCACCGAGGATTGGCTTTCATGTTATCGGCAGTGACAACTGCTGAGCGCGGGAAGGTGGGAGGCTGGGTGGGTGGGTGGTCTCAGTGATACCATCTGCTTTATCGCTTGTTGTTCGCAGGAAGGATGGAGAAAATCAATCCCCGCATCTGCCTCTTGAGCGTCAACTGTCACCCTCCATCTCTTCCGGGTAGAGTTGCTTCTTGTTGCTAGAAATACATTCTCTGTGAGTGCACGCACGAAGGTGTGTTTCCATGCTGCCTGCTCTTTCTCCTGTACAAACCGTACGTGCACATGGTTGTCTGGGTTGGTCAAGATGGTATGTTCAAGCAGCTGCACACATTTGGCGGCCGTCATTCGGTTTGACGAGGGCTGGCACATGATGACGACTGCGTAGACCACACCGGACCACAATCCCCACAACACTTTCTTCAGTTCTGGCCCCTCTTCAGAGAAGCAAGACAGGACCACAGCCCCAGAACACGTTCTAAAGTTCTGCCCCTTCTAATCAAGACAGGATCACAGTCCCCAGAACACGTTCCACAGTTCTGCCCCCTCATCAGAGAATCAAGACAGGATCACAGTCCCCAGGGCACGTTTTACAGTTATGCCCCCTCATCAGAGAATCAAGACAGGATCACAGTCCCCAGAGCACGTTCCACAGTTATGCCCCCTCATCAGAGAATCAAGACAGGATCACAGTCCCCAGAGCACGTTCCACAGTTATGCCCCCTCATCAGAGAAGCCAGAAGGCAGCAGTGACCCAATGCAGCAACTCTGCAAGCACGGCTGTGGGACAACATGGAGGCCCTTATGAAGACCACAAGCTTTCATACAAACCACTGGACTGACCACTGGAGGCACAGCATTGCTCAAAGAAAATTTGCATCTTGTCGTCGTCCAGCGACCCTGTCACGTTCGCCGGTTGATGCGATATTTCCTCCTCACTCGTCTACAATAACCTATTCAGCACACAACTCTGCATTTAAGAAGAGGGGGGGGAAAAAGGAGAAACTTAAAACAAAAGTCGAAGATAACTGATACAAAAGAACACTGACACAGGAGACTTCCATACCACTAACCTTTTCCCTCAGTCTTAACAACAATTCAATACACACCACGGTAGAACCAGCCCAAAAGAGCCCTACAGCTCTTCCCGTTTCGCTCTCAGTCCTGTTCTGTGCTCCGGTGCCAGCTCTTCTGGCCATCCATCCTTGACCATGTACGCCACAAACAAGAGCTGCGGATCAGACACTCAGGTGTTGTCACAGTAACACTCATTCCCCACGCCAAATTACCAACAGCTGCAAGCAATGATTTCTGCGTCAATAGCGCCGACAGCTCTAGGCCACACACCGGTCACTCCGTGACAGCGAAAGGAGCAACGGAGATCAATGGTGGAACTAGAACTAAACTCAACCTCAAAAGTTAAGCAACCGTTTACAACACGGTTCTGACGTTCACGCCTCAGCAATAACCCGCTTCCAGAAACAACACACAAGGGAGTCAATTAGCGCTCGGAAGACGTCACACAAGCACAACAACGAAGACCCGAGTCACCTGTGGTAACTCTCACCTGGCAGGCGAGTAAATACCAGGTACACGAACTCCGCCGGAGGTACCCACTTCCAGAGAAGCTCTATAGGCAGCACGCAGGCTTAATCACTGGTCTACCTCCACCCAGCATTCAGTCAGTTTCACACGTACTCACACCGCGTGTTGGACACGTTAAAACACACACACACACACACACACACACACACACACACACACACACACACACACACACACACACACACATACACACACACACAAACAAAAACGTGCTCTGTATCAAAATTACCTCTTTTATCAGTAGATCCAAACACATAAAAGTGTCAAAAGAACACTATTCATAAGGACAAAACACAACATGCGGATTTTCGGGCTAATCCCCTTTATCAAGCTACAAAACAACACTTAAACAACAATTAAACGGCGAAAAATGAGATACGGAACTAAGACGCTTGTCTGGTTTTGGCTGAGCTATGTTGTGTTCGTGTCCAGTGCTTGGACGAACGTCGGCATGTTGTGTGCTACCTCTGTTTTGTTAGTACTACTTAAGAGTGAAACAGCTTAGGATGCCATCAGATGGCAAAGCAATGGCAAAGTTCGGCATGTCATTGCTGGACAGTTTCAAGTATCAACTTGCTGTCAGCAGGAATCTTTGCCGAGGACATTAGACAAACAGTTAAAAAACGCCAAAGGCGACCACAAAAGCGATCGTCAACAACGTCAACGATTTGACAAATCATTATGGATTTTCTGATCAAAACTATCCTCACCTGGCTTTATAAGAAAACGAAACGTACTATACAATTAATAATAATTAAAGTATTTTTAAACGCAAAATCTTGTCCGTAGAGACTATCTATGCGCATACATGCACACACACACACACACACACACACACACACACACACACACACACACACTATCACACACATACACATACACACACACACACACACACACACACACACTATCACACACACACACACACTATCACACACACACACACACACACACACACACACACACACACACTATCACACTATCACACATACACACACACACACACACACACACACACACTATCACACACACACACACACTATCACACACACACACACACACACACACACACACACACACAGGCACCAGCACACACGAGCCTTACACTTCTACCAACTCTAAGTTGCTCAACTTTTGGGCTTGAGTGTATTTGCCCGAGGCAGCCGTGCACAAAGCCAAAGGAAGGTCCAGAGGCGAGCGGTGGAAGTCAATGGTGACTGCACATTGCAGGCTCTACCTGCTCGCTGCCTGCAATCAGCAGCAAGGCAGAAGGGGCCGACCAGCGGGAACAAAGCCACGTGATTAGTCAGAACTAGCTCCAGCACGAGTTGTCCGCACGTGATATCGGAATTGCTTCCCTTGCTGAAAACGGCAGGCTGAAGTGGTTGGAAGGAAGCGAGTCAGCGAAATCCTTATTAAAAGTTCCATCACATTCCCATTTCATTATAAACGAGAATCGAAAGAAGAGACTGGAATTTCCGCGCTAACAAAGCATCAACAGAATTTAATTACCTCTATTACTGGTTTGGCTGAAACAGGAAGAACAATAAAACCCTTAACCGTGAGGCAGCTCAAAGTACTGTTTTCTACAATCTGGCCAGGACAGCTTCTTGAGACATTCACGAACTACGCGTAAGAAGGGCAGCTTCTTGAGACGTTTACAGATGGACGTAGAAGCTAAAGGTGAGATAGACAGCTACTTGAGACGTTTACAGATACACGTAGAAGCTAAAGGTGAGATGGACAGCTACATGAGACATTTACAGATGTACGTAGAGGCTGAAGATAAGATGGGCAGCTTCTTGAGACGTTTACGAATACACGTAGAAGCTAAAGGTGAGATGGACAGCTACTTGAGACGTTTACGAATACACGCAGAAGCTGAAGGTGAGATGGACAGCTACTTGAGACGTTTACAGATACACGTAGAAGCTAAAGGTGAGATGGACAGCTACTTGAGACGTTTACAGATACACGTAGAAGCTAAAGGTGAGATGGACAGCTACTTGAGACGTTTACAGATACACGTAGAAGCTAAAGGTGAGATGGACAGCTACTTGAGACGTTTACAGATACACGTAGAAGCTAAAGGTGAGATGGACAGCTACTTGAGACGTTTACAGATACACGTAGAAGCTGAAGGTGAGATGGACAGCTACTTGAGACGTTTACAGATACACGTAGAAGCTGAAGGTGAGATGGACAGCTACTTGAGACGTTTACAGATACACGTAGAAGCTAAAGGTGAGATGGACAGCTACTTGAGACGTTTACAGATACACGTAGAAGCTAAAGGTGAGATGGACAGCTACTTGAGACGTTTACAGATACACGTAGAAGCTAAAGGTAAGACCTATGGCTCTTTCCCTCCTAGGCTGGGAGCTGTCAGGATTCAGACGGTCCTCCCATACCGGCCATTATGGAGGGGGGGTTAGCGAGTCGCCAAACGGCGGCCAAGTTGACCGGAAGTCCGGTCTTTCGGCGTGGGTCAGACGCGACCCGCGTTTAGACACAGACGTCTGGCCCCCTTTCTGTCGTTGTCTTGCACTGACCAGTCGCACGCTTCCTACACTCTCCCTGTATGCCTGTCTGCACTGACCATGCAGTCACACACTTCCTACACTCTCCCTGTCCGTGTCTGCACTGACCATGCAGTCACACACTTCCTACACTCTCCCTGTCCGTGTCTGCACTGAACAGTGACACATTTCCTACACTCTCCCTGTCTGTGTCTGCACTGACCTGTGTCACACTTCCTACACTCTCCCTGTCTGTGTCTGCACCGAACAGTGACACACTTCCTACACTCTCCCTGTATGTCTGTCTGTCGTTGTCTTGCACTGGCCAGTCACACACTTCCTAAGTCTCCTTATATGCTCGTCTGTCAAGGTCTTGCACTGACCAATCACACGCTTCCAGGCTACTGTCTCCTCGTCTGTTTGTCCGTCTGTCCGCACTGACCTTTCGGACGCTTCCTGCCCGTCCCCCGACCTGCCCATTTCTCCCGTCTGTAATTGCGGTCTCGCTCGAGTCGTCAGCTTCCTCCTGTCTCCCCATCAGTCTGCACGTGCAGCTTCCATCGTCCGGCATCACGCGACGGTCATCGCAGACCGTGCTGACCAAAGCACCAGAGCGCAGCCCCCCCCCCCCCGTCCTCTCCACCCCCCCCCCTTCTCCCCCTTCACCACAGCCGCCTTCTCTAAAGAGCCGGCCACCATCAGCCATACATCTGCATGCACACTAAGAGGGCCATGGCGTTGGTACCAGCATCATGATGAGGGCAGGCGATGGTTTGGACATTGCCTGTCCAGCCAGCACCGCTACGCTCTCTGCAAAGTCCGCGGGAAGACGGTCTATTCGTCCGTTCCGCTTGTTCAATGCTGGGTCGTCTCCGGAGAGGTACTGACAGGGACCCGAAGCCCTGATGAGGAGGCGGGTGGAGGGGGGGAGGGGGGCTGTACTTAACGCCACACTGTCACCACCGGAATTATTTATGTACTCTCTCTCTCTCTCTCTCTCTCTCTCTCACACACACACACACACACACACACACACACACACTCATACACACGCATGCACGCACGCACACACTCACTCACGCACGCGCGCGCGCGCGCGCACACGCACTAAACACACACACACACACACACACAAACACACACACAGTGTTATTCACACAGTATAATTAGACGACCAGTTCCTAACCAAACCAACCAAACCGACAAATGACTCCTTCTCCAGTGTGGCGAGAAAGGGAAAAGCGATCCTGCAAGCGAGTAGTCAAAGACCGAAGCTATCGTCGCTCCCAGCACACTGTAATTTAATTCACTCTCTACACATCGGCAGTGGAGCACCTGCTCCATCGAAATCAGTGACGACCTTCACTTCTATCCGCTCTCGCCCCCCGCCTCCCCTCCCCGAGCCTCCCCTCCCTTCCACTTCATCCACCAAAAGACACAATAACAAGAACATCAATTCTATCCAGACCATCGACCAGTCTGAATGTCAACCTCTGGAAAGAGAACCAGATAATTCCCATTACCTGGCCGTACCACGCGATTGATCCGACATACAGTTACCGCACCACGGCCCGTAACTCTGTGCCTTTGGTTGTTGATTTTGATGTTATGTGAATCGGCTAATACACTACGTCATGTTCGCTGTCGGTGCTAAGGGACGTAACACACAAACGGGTCACTTCCTGGCTTTTACCATGACAGTCAGTGAGTTTCGTGAACCTTCGTCGCAAAAAAAGAAAAGAAAAAAAAAAAGGGTTTGAATTAAACTGAGACCACCATGAAAACTGAAAACGGAGGACATTGTCTGGACATGTTGAGACCACCATGAAGACGGAACTGAGGACATTGTCCGGACATGTTGAGACCACCATGAAGACGGAACTGAGGACACTGTCTGGACATGTTGAGACCACCATGAAGACGGAACTGAGGACATTGTCCGGACATGTTGAGACCACCATGAAGATGGAACTGAGGACATTGGACATGCTGAGACCACCACAAGGACTGAGAACACTGTCTGCACATGCCGAGAACAAAATGAGAACTGAGGACATTGAACATGTTCAGACCACCATGAGGACTGAGAACTGACGACATTGTCTGGATGTGTTCAGACCACCATGAAGACAAAACACGACATTTTCTGGACATGTTGAGACCAGCATGAAGACTAAGAAGTGAGGATCCTGCCTCAATCAGTCCGATTGGACCAGAACCTAAATCAGGAACCTGTGCTTCGCCGAGCTAGACGCGGTCTCCCCTAAGGCTTGTGTCGTAACGAAACCCCGGAAAGACGTCACTACTCGTCAACAGCCAGCGTCCGGTCTCCAGTCCCCAGAGCAGTCAGCGTGCTTGGTTTGGTTAAATTGGTTTAACGCCCAGTTGTCTCCGAAGAGGTACTGACGGGGACCGTGATCCCAGAAGGTGGTGGAAAAGGGCATTTAAATGGGCAGCAATGAGGGTCAAGACAGTGTACACAGACTATAACTTTATGGGAAGCAATGACAGCCATTTTAATGTTCCATTAACCGTGAGAGACAAAACGTCACAAGACAGTGTCCACAGACCACAACTTCTGAAGAGAGAGGAGAGCCGAAGCGGACTCGAACCGATGTTCTTCTGCTTACCAGCCTAACGCCTTACGGCTGGGCCAAACCGATTCCTTTCCGCTTGCTTTTAGTCTAATGCAGACTTTGTCTGACAAGTTAGGGTCGTGATGGGTCACGTGGTCTCACCCTCGCGTCGCAACCCCCCCCCCCTCCCCGTGTCCCACCCCTCCCCCCGTGTCCCCTCCCCCTCTCCTGGGAGTCAGACAATTCTTAGGCTTCGATGTGCCGTCAAGCACACAGGCAAACTCCGAGCACTGGTTTGCGACATCCTTCCTCCCACCACTGCTATAATTAGTTACGCCACAAGTCTCCAAAAACTGTCAGCTAATGGACAGCTAACGTTTGTAACAAAGAACTCAGATGATAATTATATCAGGCGCTTCTTCTATCAAACACTGCCTACACAGGTACACATAAAACCAAACTCGTTTGAATCGAGACCGAACTTTTTTTCTAGCCCTGGCGGACAAAAAATGACAATGTCAGAATTCCACACAAACAAAAACCAAAATCGTTTGAATCGATATGGTACTTTTTTTTTCCCAATTTCTTTTAATTTTAGCCCTGGCGGACAAAAATGACAACGTCAGAATTGCACAAACAAAAACTACAATCGTTTGAATCGATATGGTACTTTCCCCCCCCCCCTCTTTCAATTTTAGCCCTGGCGGACAAAAATGACAACGTCAGAATTCCCCACAGTAATCCCCTGACGCTATTCCGGTCATTTAACGCGCACAAGGGCCGTAGTCCCGCAGCAACAGCGGTGACGTAAGACAAAGGATGACGAGCGAAAATCGATGGTACCTGTGGTGACGTCAGTGCCAGACGGAACTGGCCCCGTCCCAACAGCGCTTTTGTCGTCTGGGTTCGATACCACCACAGCCGGACAGTCTGCATGTCTGTCTGCCGCTTACCACAACAGGAAACGGCTTTGGCTCCACGGGCGGTTTGCACAGATGCTTCGATCCGTGAAGGGAGCAGAGCATGGCAGCTTCTGTAAAGGAGCCATCACACGCTGTTCTGTGACACAGCTAGTGTCATGCAACTATCGGACAGCAGCTAGCTCATTTCAACAATTAGACAGCTAGCTAGCTCATTCAGCTGTTCTGTGACACAGCTAGTGTCATGCAACTATCGGACAGCAGCTAGCTCATTTCAACAATTAGACAGCTAGCTAGCTCATTCAGCTGTTCTGTGACACAGCTAGTGTCATGCAACTATCGGACAGCAGCTAGCTCATTTCAACAATTAGACAGATAGCTAGCTCATTCAGCTGTTCTGTGACACAGCTAGTGTCATGCAACTATCGGACAGCAGCTAGCTCATTTCAACAATTAGACAGATAGCTAGCTCATTCAGCTGTTCTGTGACACAGCTAGTGTCATGCAACTATCAGACAGCAGCTAGCTCATTTCAACAATTAGACAGATAGCTAGCTCATTCAGCTGTTCTGTGACACAGCTAGTGTCATGCAACTATCAGACA
This sequence comes from Alviniconcha strummeri, assembly GCA_963584105.1. Taxonomy (NCBI): domain Eukaryota; kingdom Metazoa; phylum Mollusca; class Gastropoda; family Provannidae; genus Alviniconcha; species Alviniconcha strummeri. The sequence continues at coordinate 3,242,926 of OY757552.1, forward strand.
GCAGCTAGCTCATTTCAACAATTAGACAGATAGCTAGCTCATTCAGCTGTTCTGTGACACAGCTAGTGTCATGCAACTATCAGACAGCAGCTAGCTCATTTCAACAATTAGACAGATAGCTAGCTCATTCAGCTGTTCTGTGACACAGCTAGTGTCATGCAACTATCGGACAGCAGCTAGCTCATTTCAACAATTAGACAGCTAGCTAGCTCATTCAGCTGTTCTGTGACACAGCTAGTGTCATGCAACTATCGGACAGCAGCTAGCTCATTTCAACAATTAGACAGCTAGCTAGCTCATTCAGCTGTTCTGTGACACAGCTAGTGTCATGCAACTATCGGACAGCAGCTAGCTCATTTCAACAATTAGACAGATAGCTAGCTCATTCAGCTGTTCTGTGACACAGCTAGTGTCATGCAACTATCGGACAGCAGCTAGCTCATTTCAACAATTAGACAGATAGCTAGCTCATTCAGCTGTTCTGTGACACAGCTAGTGTCATGCAACTATCAGACAGCAGCTAGCTCATTTCAACAATTAGACAGATAGCTAGCTCATTCAGCTGTTCTGTGACACAGCTAGTGTCATGCAACTATCAGACAGCAGCTAGCTCATTTCAACAATTAGACAGATAGCTAGCTCATTCAGCTGTTCTGTGACACAGCTAGTGTCATGCAACTATCAGACAGCAGCTAGCTCATTTCAACAATTAGACAGATAGCTAGCTCATTCAGCTGTTCTGTGACACAGCTAGTGTCATGCAACTATCGGACAGCAGCTAGCTCATTTCAACAATTAGACAGATAGCTAGCTCATTCAGCTGTTCTGTGACACAGCTAGTGTCATGCAACTATCGGACAGCAGCTAGCTCATTTCAACAATTAGACAGATAGCTAGCTCATTCAGCTGTTCTGTGACACAGCTAGTGTCATGCAACTATCGGACAGCAGCTAGCTCATTTCAACAATTAGACAGATAGCTAGCTCATTCAGCTGTTCTGTGACACAGCTAGTGTCATGCAACTATCGGACAGCAGCTAGCTCATTTCAACAATTAGACAGATAGCTAGCTCATTCAGCTGTTCTGTGACACAGCTAGTGTCATGCAACTATCGGACAGCAGCTAGCTCATTTCAACAATTAGACAGATAGCTAGCTCATTCAGCTGTTCTGTGACACAGCTAGTGTCATGCAACTATCGGACAGCAGCTAGCTCATTTCAACAATTAGACAGATAGCTAGCTCATTCAGCTGTTCTGTGACACAGCTAGTGTCATGCAACTATCGGACAGCAGCTAGCTCATTTCAACAATTAGACAGATAGCTAGCTCATTCAGCTGTTCTGTGACACAGCTAGTGTCATGCAACTATCGGACAGCAGCTAGCTCATTTCAACAATTAGACAGATAGCTAGCTCATTCAGCTGTTCTGTGACACAGCTAGTGTCATGCAACTATCAGACAGCAGCTAGCTCATTTCAACAATTAGACAGATAGCTAGCTCATTCAGCTGTTCTGTGACACAGCTAGTGTCATGCAACTATCGGACAGCAGCTAGCTCATTTCAACAATTAGACAGATAGCTAGCTCATTCAGCTGTTCTGTGACACAGCTAGTGTCATGCAACTATCGGACAGCAGCTAGCTCATTTCAACAATTAGACAGATAGCTAGCTCATTCAGCTGTTCTGTGACACAGCTAGTGTCATGCAACTATCGGACAGCAGCTAGCTCATTTCAACAATTAGACAGATAGCTAGCTCATTCAGCTGTTCTGTGACACAGCTAGTGTCATGCAACTATCGGACAGCAGCTAGCTCATTTCAACAATTAGACAGATAGCTAGCTCATTCAGCTGTTCTGTGACACAGCTAGTGTCATGCAACTATCAGACAGCAGCTAGCTCATTTCAACAATTAGACAGATAGCTAGCTCATTCAGCTGTTCTGTGACACAGCTAGTGTCATGCAACTATCGGACAGCAGCTAGCTCATTTCAACAATTAGACAGATAGCTAGCTCATTCAGCTGTTCTGTGACACAGCTAGTGTCATGCAACTATCGGACAGCAGCTAGCTCATTTCAACAATTAGACAGATAGCTAGCTCATTCAGCTGTTCTGTGACACAGCTAGTGTCATGCAACTATCGGACAGCAGCTAGCTCATTTCAACAATTAGACAGATAGCTAGCTCATTCAGCTGTCAAACAGCTGGTTCATACAAAACAGCTGGTTCATACAAAACAGCTGGTTCATACAACTATCAAAACAGCCGGTTCATACAATTATCAAAATAGCTGGTTCATACAACGACCAAAACAGCCGGTTGATACGACTATCAAAACAGCCGGTTCATACGACTATCAAAACAGCTGGTTCATACAAATATCAAAATAGCTGGTTCATACAACTACCAAAACAGCCGGTTCATACGACTATCAAAACAGCTGGTTCATACAACTATTTATACAACTATCAAAACAGCTGGTTCATACAGCTATCACAACAGTTCATACAATATCAAAACAGCTGGTTTATACAACTCAGTATAACGCACCTAGTTCCAACCATTAACAGACAGCTAGTTCATACAACTAACAGACACTAGTTCGTACACTACCAAACAACTAGTTCATGCCACTGCCGTACAGCGAGTTCGTACAATACCAAACAGCTAAAACAAAATGCTAAAACAATGATGACTGCTAGCGTTCTCAAGCAAGATCCAAACACAAACGGATGGAGAAAAAACAAAAACAAAAACCCCCACCTCATTTTAATGGGGCAATACAACAACAAAAAGCACCTGTTTTGTATTGCCCCATTAAAATTAGCGTTCTTTTGAACCGTTCGTGTGTTTGGATCCTATCAAACAGCCAGTTCATATACCTATCAGACCGCTAGTTCCTAGTTCACACGGCTAGTTTATACAGCTGGTTCGTCAAGCTATTTAACAGCTAGTTCATAGAACTAACTCTCACACAGCTAGATCACGCAACTAGCCACCAGGACCAGCTAGATCACGCAGCTAGCCACCAGGACCAGCTAGATCACGCAGCTAGCCACCAGGACCAGCTAGATCACGCAGCTAGCCACCAGGACCAGCTAGATCACGCAGCTAGCCTCCAGGACCAGCTAGATCACGCAGCTAGCCACCAGGACCAGCTAGATCACGCAGCTAGCCACCAGGACCAGCTAGATCACGCAACTAGCCAACACAATAATAATCTAAACGCGGGGTTTTCTTCCCTGCAGTCTTCACCCAACTCTCACACAGCTAGATCACACAACTAGCCAACAGGACCAGTTAGACCTCACAACAGGACTAGCTAGACCTCACAACTAACCAACAGTACCAGTTAGACCTCACAACTAACCAACAGGACTAGCTAGATCATACAACTAACCAATAGGACCAGCTAGACCTCACAACTAACCAATAGGACTAGCTAGATCACACAACTAACCAACAGGACCAGATAGATCACACAACTAGCCAACAGGACCAGCTAGACCTCACAGCAGGACTAGCTAGACCTCACAACTAAACAACAGGACTAGCTAGATCACACAACTAACCAACAGGAAAAGCTAGACCTCACACAGTGTTAGATCTTGTAAAATTTGAATAGGGCAATACGTTTCTTTCTTTTCTTTTTAACTGTAAAATGTTCGTAGATTTTTTTTAACGTATTTATTTGTTTATTTTAAATGTAGCTTCTTGAGCTTCTTCTCACAACTAGCCAACAGGACCAGTTAGATCTCACAACTAGCCAACAGGACCAGTTAGATCTCACAACTAGCCAACAGGACCAGCTAGATCTCACAACTAGCCAACAGGACCAGTCAGATCTCACAACTAGCCAAAAGGACCAGCTAGATCTCACAACTAGCCAACAGGACCAGTCAGATCTCACAACTAGCCAACAGGACCAGTCAGATCGCACAACTAGCCAACAGGACCAGTTAGATCTCACAACATATTAGCAACAGGATAACAATCTAACCGCGGGGTTCTCTCCCCTGTAGTCTGCAACCCGACCAGCCCACAGAGCAGCGCTGCCGGTCCCAACAGAATCCTGCCGTGTTTCGTGCACACACGCGATCCTGTTGGTGATTGATGAATGAATAGCTGATGTGACACACCTCAATAGCCGCAGATTGTGCCGTCTTCAAAATGACACCCCCCACCCCCACCCCCCTCCTTCCCTAGCCACCACTTTCTTCCCGACAGCAGAAAGGCCGTCTTGCTGTTTTGTCGTTAACGATTTTGTGTACTGTTGTCCACGAGTATCGACATGTACTACTCGCACATAAACAATACGATATGGAGAAATGGGGGGGGGGGGGTGGGCGCGGGGAATTCTACAGTTCCTGCGTTTATGGAGTTTCCTGAGAGTTCTGAATGGCTACACACATCTTCCGTGTCAATGGATTTTCCGTGAAATTCTGAACACTTTTACATCTTCTGTATCCAGGCAGTTTCATGGCAATTCTGAACACTTAATGCTTTATTCATCCCATTACGGGAATTAACAGTGTCAACTCACACATAAAAGCGATAACAAAGAGCCGAAACAAAGAAACAACCAAAACTAAATCACCGCAATGTGTGAAATTATACAGTATCAATAAAATAAAATAAAAATACATGTATCACAGCATCGTCTGTTACTACTACGCCTTCTGTATCTCCGGAGGTTTCCTATTCGAAAAGGCGTTTGAAAGGTCAGAGAGAAATCCATCTCTGTCAGACGACATTGCCATTCGCCTTTGTGCGCCAAACGATGATAATTGGTTTTTCTCCGTTCCAAAGACATCGCTTAATTGGCACGTTCTTGTTCCCACGCAGCAATCTGCCTTCGCAAGACCCAGTGTCTCTTACACCACTCGTCTACCATTTCTACCAGCTAAGCAACCGTTCACCCAGACGCCAAGCACTGGTTTACGACATCCTCCCTTCAACCACTGCCGTATTTAGTTACGTCATAAGTCCCAGAAAACTGTGGGCTAACGAGCAGTTTTTTTGTTGGTGCTCAAACAGTAGTAAGTTTGTTACAGTAATAAGTTTGTTACAAACAACTCAAATAAAACAAGGCGTGTCATTTATAGCCGCCAACAAAGTTTACACCAGTACAAATAAAACCACAATTGTTTGAACCGAGACGGAACTCTTTTTCTTTTTTTAATCCGGGGTGGATGCGTCTCATATTTACGTGGGTGTTTGGGCACTAGGGTGCTTCCATAGTCATATTAGTATCGAAACCTTTCGGAGGGCGCTGACCGCGTCGGTGGACAGCTGCGCGGAGATAAAGAGTACCACTTCAGAGGCGCAACCAAATCAGGCAGAGTTTGGAGGAAGGTGCCGGAAAGCGATGCTCGGAGTGTGCCGTTGACAGCCTCACAGCTGTGATGTGCACTGACTGTGGCCATCTTTGGTATGAAAGGCGAGGTAGTTATATGGACAGGAAGGTCGAAAGGTGAACCAGTCGGCGCGATATGATAATTTTTAAAGTGCATCGTCCTTCACGTCAACCCCACACGTCCTCCAAGTCCAGCCCACTCACCCACCAAAGCTTTCAACGCAGCAACAACGTATCGTTAACACACACACATACACACTCCCTCTCTGTCTCCCCCTCTCTCTCCCCCCCTCTCTCCTGTCTCTCCTAGTTCTGTCTCAGTCTCTCCCTCTCTCTCTCTCGCACACACACACACACACACACACACACACACACACACACACACACACACACACACACACACACACACTCCGCGCACGCACATACACTGTGAAAACACACACACACACACACACACACACACACACACACACACACACACACACTACCCTACTGTCCGCGGCAACCTTACTCTGTTTGCCACTGCAGTTAATCAAAGCTGATCAAAGACAGCGCCGACACGGCGAAAATATCACATCATAGGGGGCAACACCGCTCTATATAGAAGTCATCAATAGTTTCATTTGTACTCTCGCCTCAAGACAAACACTCTTAAATAAATCCCGTGGTCTGAAAATGTACGAATTTCTAAACGCGGAATTCAAGCGAAAGGAAAGGAGGTAAGTAAGTAAAATCAGTCTGACGTGCGTAAAAAGCGGTGACCGCCGACCCCGTGAAACAATGACAATATTCCTAAAAATAAAGTACACGTCCCTCGTCCTTTGTAGTAATGATTTAGGGAACATGTGAGCATAATCAACAGCTCCCTTTCTGTATGCAACACTGTGAAGTCGGCATCTCCGTAACAACAGCTGTTTACTTTGTCTTCCTCGTACCCTTAAGAAAGTTCCGATTCATTTGATATTTCTTCACACTGTCGTCTTTTGACAGATTATGCCTGAACGCCTTGTTTTCTACATGCACATAATACTAGGACGTGTAATGACTGTTCTTCTACAAGCACATGATAACAGAAGAACCTGTAACACATTGTCTTCTACAAGTACGTAATAACAGAAGGACCTGTAACGCCTTGTCTTCTACTAGCACATACTATGTACGCCTCGTCTTCTGCAAGCACATAATGTGTATGCCTTGTCTTTTACAAGCACATAATATTCATAATGACAGAAGGACCTGTAACGCCTTATCTTCTACAAACACATAATAACAGAAGGGCGTGTAAACAGTAACTATTTACTGAATTGACCCTGTGCACAATTATTACATTCGTGCTCTTCCGGTCTCGTCGCTACGCCCTTCTATCATCTAAACAGATTCTCTGTCTCTCTCTCCACCCCCGATTTATATTATCATCCAAACATACTCTCCCCCCACTTCTGATATCACCCATTCGCTCTCGCCCTTCTAATATCATTAAAACAGAGACTCTCTCTTAGCCTCTGTCAGCCCCTTTCTCTCAGCCTCCCTCTCTTAGCCTCTCGCTCTCTCAGGCCCCCTCCCCCATCTCCTCCTCCCTTCCCTCCGGGCCCGAGTTCCACACCTCTTCGACTTCGTCACACTTCAGTACTTTATTCTGTCACACACGCACGTCTGTCACAAATCACTCGTCCTGGTCACAAATCACTCGTCCAGCCCTGCCTGTCTGTCTGTCTCTCTGTCCAGACCGCCGCCTCTGAAGCATCAATGGTGCACGAACACTGGTCGCGTCGTCGTGTCCAGGGGTCCCTGAAGAACGAGCTCCACGTGCAGTGACCGGGCTGTGACAGCGAGAATTACAGCGACGTGCGCTCCATTCAGACTCTTCTGCTATGGCTTCCTTCCTGCCGCCGATCGCGTCAACCACCACTACAGAGGGGCAGACGCCGGGCAAGTAGGTAAGTAAACATCGTGCTTTACGTCTACACCAGCCACAAGGCCGACTATGGACGGAGAAAGGGGCGAGTGAGTGAGTGAGGTGGCTAGCCCGGGGCTTGCTGGAAAGCAGAGAATTAATGGCGCTACAGTTGCCACTGTGACACGCTTAGGGCTCATCTCGAGACGATCGAGGCACTCGCAGCTCGGAAAAAAAATATATATATATAAAAAATCATAAAAAACAACAACAAAAGAGAACAAACGAAGAAAACCCCGAAAATGCCGGTTATTCATTCCGTCTCTTTAGCCGTCATTCTTTGAAATCGCACTCCAAACCCACAACGCAAAGCCCATCGGGAAAAAAAAGAGAGAGAAAAAAGAAAAAAGAAGAAGACGATAAGGAATAATAAGAAGACGATAATGAGGAAGAAGAAGAAGAAGACGATGATGAAGAACAAGAAGAAGAAGAAACGCAAAGCCCAAAGCGCGCTCTTCACTCTCACTGTCCTGATACACGTCAGCCTCGCGCTCGTATTTTACAACAAACCCCTGCATACACTCACTGCAAGACGAGCAGACAAATGTCTTCCTTATTATCGTTCATTTGTCATAACATCTGTTTGTTGCATGAAAAACAAAGGTTTCCACTGAAAATGTGCGCACGTTTTGTGCTGTAGGCGTTCTTTTTACGCCTGCTTCATTCTGCCAGACATTGCAGGCATTGCACCACACACTAAACGTAACCGGATCAGTATACCCTTTTCATTTATCATGGTAAAACTGTCGGTTTGTTGCTTTGAGAAAGGGGCTTACTCCCAAGATGCACAGATGTTCGGTATTGTGCCATCACAATTAGCGTTCTTTTAAACTGTTTGTGTGTTGGATCGTGTGTGTGTGTGTGTGTGTGTGTGTGTGTGTGTGTGTGTGTGTGTGTGTGTGTGTGTGTGTGTGTGTGTGTGTGTGTGTTGATCCTGTTTCTGGAATCCAGCAGTCAACGTTGTGTCAGTTTTATTTGCTGTTGTTTTACTATACTGGATAGAACTGTTGTACCATATTGTGCATTTTTTCGTATTATGTCGTAATGTTATGCAGTCGATAGGCAAATGTCTACGTCCACACACACAGACAATAAAGACAAAAGAAAAGGGGGAAAAATCTGTCTTCTGCGTTCTGATAATCCCCCTCTCTATTCAGCCTTAGAAACCAGGGTCTGGGAGAGGGGCTGTATGGAAACGACCCAAATCCGTTCCCATCAAACCCCACCGCCCGCATCAGCACGCTGACCCAGCATCAGGGGTTTATCCACAGGTCTTTGTCGCCGTAATAACTTCGCTGGGACATAGTACTGCCACCAGACCTCCACAATCACGCTAAAGTCGAAACGGAATCTGAAGGTCTTCAGCAAAGCCCGTGTTCAGGATGGGGATGGGCGGGAGGGGGGGGGGGGGTAAGGCGGGAGGGGGAAGGGGGAAGGGGGGGGGGTTAAAATTACAGGGCACGTTGGCACCGAAGGCCATCAAGTTCTGGAAACAAGGGATTCCCTGGGAGCCGCCGGCAGCGGCCAACGACGCAGGCCCCATCTCTCAGCCGACATAAAACACAAGCCTGATGTCCCCACGAACCCTGCCGAGTGCCTTTAAGACACAGCGCGGTTTCAGAACTAACCATTGCCGGTGGGTTTAAGACAGACAGGTCCCCCTCACAAATCCTGGTGACTGGGTTTATTCCCACAGACTGGCCTCAATACTAATCCCGGAGACTAGATTTACGAGACGTTGTGGTTTCAGTACTAATCCGTGTCCGATCAGAGCCTGGACACTGTCAGTATTGGCATCGTATTGCCTCTTAGCACGCACACTCTGTCAGGGCTTGACCAAAGTGCTTGCTGTGTCCTATCAGGATTACTTTCAGCTGTAGTAACCATCATCAAATGGCATGTGTCGTACCAGGATTACTTTCAGCTGTAGTAACCATCATCAAATGGCATGTGTCGTACCAGGATTACTTTCAGCTGTAGTAACCATCATCAAATGGCATGTGTCGTACCAGGATTACTTTCAACTGTAGTATTGGTCTCAATTCAAATAGCCACCATCCAAAGACACGTGCCGTATCAGGATTACTTTCGGCTACAGTAACCATCATCCAAAGACACGTGCCATATCAGGAATACTTTCGGCTACAGTAACCATCACCCAAAGACATGTGTCGTATCAGGAATACTTTCGGCTACAGTATAACCATCCAAAGACATGTGTAGTGTGAGGAAGGAATACTTTTAGCTATAGTAACCATCATCAAAAGACATGTTTCGTATCAGGATTACTTTCGGCAATAGTAACCATCGGAGAAGACAAATCGTC
>OY757552.1:3252764-3276564 GCA_963584105.1 Alviniconcha strummeri
GAAAGGAGAGCCGAAGCGGTATCCGAACCGAGGTCCTTCCGCTTACCAGCCTAACGCCTTACCGCTATGCCAAACCGGCTCACATGTAGAACTGTCAGACGTGCTCTGCTGTTTTCTGTCAAGTCGTGCTGGTCTTTATCCGTCTCGGCTCTCTCTGCCGCCGTTTTTATGCTGTGTGTAAGTTATGGTTTGTTATTAGGATGTCGTGGTGTGGTGTGTGTGTGTGTGAGTGAGTGTGAGGTGGTGTGTGTGCGTGCGGGTGCAGTGCGGTGAGGTGTGAGTGCGAGGTGGTGTGTGTAGGTCTGTGTATCGACTCTCTCTTGCTGTCTAGTCTTCTCGTGTGTGGTGTGTGTGTGGTGTGTGGGTGTGTGTGGTGTGTGGGGTGTGTGTGAGTGGTGGGTGTGGGGGTGTGGTGTTGTGTGTGTGTGTGTGATGTGTGGGTGTGAGGGGTGTGGTGTGTGTGTGGGTGGTGTGTGTGGTGTGTGTGGTGTGTGGTGTGTGTGAGTGTGTGTATGTGTGTGTGTCGCGCGGGTGGTGTGTGTGTGGGGTGTGTGTGTGTGTGTGTGTGTGGTGTGTGTGAGTGTGTTGTGAGTGAGTGCGTGGTGTGTGTGGTGTGTGTGGTGATGTGTGTGTGTGTGTGTGTGTGTGTGTGTATGTGTGCGTGTGTGTGCGTGCGTGGTGTGTGTGTGTGTGTGTGTGTGTGTTGTGTGCGCGCACGCGCGCGATGAAAACAATACTATGTTTATATATTATTTATTGAGGTTTACTGCATACACTATTGCTGATCTTGTAAAGCGCGGTGTGCTCACCCTTGTCGGTGAGATACTGCGCTATAGAAATGGCCTCTATTATTACTAATAGCAGTGCTCTCTCTCTCTCTCTCTCTACTCTCTCCTCTCTCTCCTCTCTCTCACACACACACACACAACACACAACACACACACACACACACACACACCCACACACCACACACACAACCCTTAAACAATCAAACACAGAAAAACGTCTCACCAGTCCTAGCGATTCAAACTCCGTCATCAAAACCCATTCACAATGCCCTAAAAATGTGACGACTTGCACTTTCCCAAAGATATTCCCGACATCCCAGGTACAAAATCTGATTCACTTCTTATGACATTCATCACATCATACTTCACAAGGAGTGACGAAAAATGAAGTCGAAACGACTGAGAAACTATAAACGAGATACGCGGAATTCCTGCAGTCGGCGAAGCATGCGAGGCTACCTTCTGAAATACTCCAGGTAAAAAGACGAACTTTACTATGGCAAAAAAAGAGCCTGGATAGCTCTGCTGATTCTCAGCAAGGGACTTTAGTTTTGCGTCCGCGGTACCCTAACCCGGAGGAAGGGGAGGGGGTGGGAGTGGAGCAGGAAGGGGCAAGGACAGTGTGTTGTCTCCCCGGACAGCTCGACATTCACCCGTAGATTAATACACACCGCAGGTAACACGCCGTGCAACAGGTGGCGTGCTCGCCGCGCTATCTGCCTCCCCATCACGCTGCCCTTCATCGGGACACCACTCGATCGCAGCCGTTTACCCCCAGGACAGCTCGGAATGGAAACCCACACGCGTTCGGATGCACCATACAGGTCGTCCCATCCACCCAACTGAGCCAAGCGCTACAACAACAAAAGGGACAGCCTCCAGGGAATCCGGACGTATCCTGGCCATCGGTCACACGTCCGAGCAATGCCAGACAGTGCCAGACGGGCAGTGATGCAAGCCGACAGAATCAGAGGCACCAAACAGGGTGTTCTACCACCATTACTGTTTGGCCGGCTCATCGGCCGTTAGCGGCACAAATTTACATAGAGGACGATTCAGAGATATTCGCAGAATCGGACTTAGGCAACAAGATCAGAGGTATGGTCATCACACAAAACCTGTCTGCGTTACCCAGTCATCACACAAAACCTGTCTGCGTTACCCAGTCATCACACAAAACCTGTCTGCGTTACCCAGTCATCACACAAAACCTGTCTGCGTTACCCAGTCATCACACAAAACCTGTCTGCGTTACCCAGTCATCACACAAAACCTGTCTGCGTTACCAAGTCATCACACAAAACCTGTCTGCGTTATTCAGTCAGCTCACAAAACCTGTCTGCCTTATTCAATCAGAACACAACACCTGTATTACTCGGTCAGCATACAACATCGGCCAGCATTACTGAGTCAGAGCACAACACCTGTCTACATTACTCAGCGAACAATACCTGTCTGCATCACTCAGCAAACAATACCTGTCTGCATCACTCAGCAAACAATACCTGTCTGCATCACTCAGTACACAACACCTGACTGCATTATTCAGTCAGTAAAAAGTACCTGTGTACTGAGTAGTGCAGGCAGGTATTGTGTACTGACACAGTAATGCAGACAGATGTTGTGTACTGAGTAATGCAGACAGATGTTGTGCACTACTCAGTAACGCACACAGGTGTTGTGCACTGACTCACTAATGCAGACAGGTGTTGTGTGCTGACCGAGTAATGCAGGCAGGTGTCCTGTACTGAGTAATGCAGACATGTGTTGTGTACTGACTCAGTAATGCAGACAAGTGTTGTGTACTGACTCAGTAATGCAGACAAGTGTTGTGTACTGACTCAGTAATGCAGACAAGTGTTGTGTACTGACTCAGTAATGCAGACAAGTGTTGTGTACTGACTCAGTAATGCAGACAAGTGTTGTGTACTGACTCAGTAATGCAGACAAGTGTTGTGTACTGACTCAGTAATGCAGACAAGTGTTGTGTACTGACTCAGTAATGCAGGCAGGTGTTGTGTGCTGACTCAGTAATGCGGACAGGTGTTGTGTACTCAGTAATGCAGGCAACCTGCCAAAGCTACGAGGGAAAAGCCGCCGGAGATTTGCCCGTTTATAGCTGCACAACCGAGCCAGAGTGAGTAAGTAAGTGGTGTTTTACGCCCAGTCAACCAGTGCGGTTATATGAGGGTGACCGAGACAAAGACACGAACCGCTGTATCACAACGGTTGTTCGTTCCACATTTCACAGTCACGCCCATTCTCTCCTAACGGCACCAATTAACACACAGCCACAGACAGAAACGGGCACTATATCCACTCCACTGCTGAAGCTGCATTGTGCCAAAAGAGTTGATTACTTTTCTACAGCTATTCACGACTGCTGCGTTTGGCCAGCTTCAAGCTGTGCACAACTGTTATTTGTCACCGTCGGCCTTCAATTCCATGAACCCCCACCCCCACCCCCACCCGCGCTGCTGTGTTCACATCAAGGGGGGGAAAAAACAACAACGCTGTAACATTGCTGCGTGCGGGAGGGAGCGGAGCATTACGTGTGTAGGCGACCCTTTGGCAATGGAGTGTTGTTCTCTCCTGTCTGCCGCAGCCCGTCCCACAGCTGTGCTGGTCATCAAGGAAGTGCAGCAGCACATCAACATATCTGTCATCTACATACCCCCCCCCCCCCCCCGCCCCACCCCGCTGCTGCTTACTGCAGCATCAAACGTAAACCCGGCGATGGGTGGGTGGTGGGTGGGGGGGGGGGAGGCAGGGGAGGGGGGAGGAGGGTCAGGGGGGTTAGAGAACTGCAACATCCCTGCCTGTCTGAGCCTAGTTGCTCGATCCGTGCAAATGAAACTGTGACGTCCGTTGCGGCAGGTTGCAGAGTTATGTCTTACTCGTGACGGGGGCCAGCCAGTAGCGGGTGTCTTACACTTGATATTCTGTCGGTGTCTTACTCTCGCCAACTTAGGGCGAGCACCGGTACTATGTGTCTTACTCGTGACTGGCTACTGCTGGTACTGGCTGTCTTACTCGTGACTGGCTACAGCTGGTACTGGCTGTCTTACTCGTGACTGGCTACTGCTGGTACTGTCTTACTCGTGACTGTGGCTACTGCTGGTACTGGCTGTCTTACTCGTGACTGGCTACTGCTGGTACTGAGTGTCTTACTCGTGACTGTGGCTACTGCTGGTACTGGCTGTCTTACTCGTGACTGTGGCTACTGCTGGTACTGGCTGTCTTACTCGTGACTGTGGCTACTGCTGGTACTGGCTGTCTTACTCGTGACTGTGACTACTGCTGGTACTGGCTGTCTTACTCGTGACTGTGGCTACTGCTGGTACTGGCTGTCTTACTCGTGACTGTGGCTACTGCTGGTACTGGCTGTCTTACTCGTGACTGTGGCTACTGCTGGTACTGGCTGTCTTACTCGTGACTGTGGCTACTGCTGGTACTGGCTGTCTTACTCGTGACTGTGGCTACTGCTGGTACTGGCTGTCTTACTCGTGCCTGGTGCTAGCACGACCACCGGTATGCTCACCACGCCCCGCTCACTCGCTGCTTCCAGCTTCATCAACAACTCACAACCGAGGAACCCCTGCTTGTTCAGGGAACCCCTGCTTGTTCAGGGAACCTCTGCTTGTTCAGGGAACAGGGAACCCATGCTTGTTCAGGGAACCTCTGCTTGTTCAGGGAACAGGGAACCCCTGCTTGTCCAGGGAACCTCTGCTTGTTCAGGGCTTGTTCAGGGAACAGGAAACCCCTGCTTGTTCAGGGAACCTCCGCTAGTTCAGGGCTTGTTCAGGGAACCCCTGCTTGTTCAGGGAACTTCTGCTTGTTCAGGGAACAGGGAACCCCTGCTTGTTCAGGGAACCTCTGCTAGTTCAGGGCTTGTTCAGGGAACCTCTGCTTGTTCTGGCCAAATGTGTCGGTAAACTTCAGCTAAGTTCGAGTAATAACTGTGATCAAACGCGTCACGAAAGGGAGGGGTACACGGAGTGGATCAGTTTGTTGCCACCGTCTCCGTTTTAAACCTTGACAGCTGTGGGCGGACGGTCTCTGAACGAGGAATTTATCGTGGGAGGTCGCCGCCAGCGTATCAAATTCAATTTTAACCCCCCCTTCCTCCCCCCCCCCCCCCCAACCCTTACCACTTAGATTTAACGTCTGTATGAGCAAAACAACTGCCACATCACTGATTGCAGGAGTGGTTACGAGGTAGGCACAGGACCTCGCGGCGATGGAGTGTTCTCCCCTGTCTGCCCACACAGCTTGCCCCACAGCTGTTTGTCAACAGGGACTCGCATTAACACATCATCATACTTATTCTCCCCTCGCCCCCCCCCCCCCCTCCATCTCCAACATTCTGTGTGAACGGCTTCCAAACTGGCCCCAGCGAGGGTACAGGACTGGTCAGGGCAACGACCTTTTTCCAGCCAGCATTCACACCGCCTGTACTTCTCCCACCACCGACAAAGCCTTCTTAAAGATCTATATCCAAGCCGGCCGGCTCAGAATATGATACATACAACAGTACTAATAAAGGATATTCTGGCGCCCCATCTCGTTTCAGTGTACGTCTATGTCCGACCGCAGTTTGCTGAAGCGCGAAGAAAGATGTAGTTGATCTCAACGTGTGCCATCCTCCGTACAATTTCAAAGAACCCCCCCACCCACCCACCCACCTAACCTTCCCCACCCCACCCACCCACCCACCCACCGCCTCCCGTTCCCCCCACACGACTGTCCAGTCCGTGTGAATCGGTTCGTGTCCTGAGGCACGCTTAGTGACCACACAGTTGTGACGGGGATTTAATTGCAGACGGCCATGCAAGAGACGCTGGCCAGCTGCCGCTTAATGACGACAATAATGACTGATGGATACTCTGAGCACCTCCACCGATGACGTGACGTCACAGCACAGCGCCACACTCAACGTCGCCAGCCCCGGCGCTTTGAAGTCAGCTGCCCACAAGCGCTGCACACAGTGACCAGCTACCTCTGTCTACTTACTGTTTGCATTGATGGCACACGGTGACCAGCTACCTCTGTCTACCTACTATTTACATTGATGGGACACAGTGACCAGCTACCTCTGTCTACCTACTATTTACACTGATGGGACACAGTGACCAGCTACCTCTGTCAACCTACTATTTACATTGATGGCACACAGTGATATTGTTTGTGGCACATGTATGAGACGGGGGCTTCTGTTGTCAAGTTCTGCCCTGTGTTCTGTGGTGACGAGTATGCCAACAGCTCGCGATGGCTTCACGACCGCGTAACTGAAGCCGTTTTAGTCAGCACCGCAGACACGAAGGGGATCTTGAAAGTTTTGAAACAAGGACCAGCCCGCCACGTGGTATTGTTGCACAGTTAAAACAGTTGTAGACGGCTTTGTGTGCTGTGTGACCGAGTTGGTCATTGTGTGCCATCAGTGTAAATAGCTAGAGGTAGTTGGTCATTGTGTGCCATCAGTGTAAATAGCTAGAGGTAGTTGGTCACTGTGTGCCATCAATGTAAATAGCTAGAGGTAGTTGGTCACTGTGCCATCAGTGTAAATAGTAGACAGCAAGAGGTAGTTGGTCATCGTGTGCCATCAGCGTAAATAGACAGAGGCAGCTGGTCATTGTGTGCCATCAGCGTAAATAGACAGAGGCAGCTGGTCATTGTGTGCCATCAGTGTAAATAGTAGACAGCAAGAGGTAGTTGATCATCGTGTGCCATCAGTGTAAATAGACAGAGGCAGCTGGTCATTGTGTGCCATCAGTGTAAATAGTAGACAGCAAGAGGTAGTTGATCATCGTGTGCCATCAGTGTAAATAGACAGAGGCAGCTGGTCATTGTGTGCCATCAGTGTAAATAGATAGAGGCAGCTGGTCATTGTGTGCCATCAATCATTCAATGTAAATAGTAGATAGCTAGAGGCAGCTGGTCATTGTGTGCCATCAGTCATTCAATGTAAATAGTAGATAGCTGGAGGAAGCTGGTGACTGCGTTCCATCAATGCCGCAAACAGTATCACAAACGAGGCTGGGGTGTTTTTCTTCCGTCTCACGGAGGAAATACAACACTGACATCAAACTACTTTTACCGATAGTTGTTTTCATTGCTTACACATGAAATACAATATCGACATACCGAGACTACTTTCACCGACATGCTTTCACTGCTCACACATGAAACATAAGACTGACATACCGAGACTACTTTCACCTATATTTTTTCCACGGCTCACACTCAGGGGTTTATACTCAACACATATTTTCCCTGCTTACTTTCGAGGTACAGTACCACAAACCTACGTTCCCCTAGTTCCTCGCCACATACACATGATACACAGCACCACAAACCTACGTTCCCCTAGTTCCCCGCCACATACACATGATACACAGCACCACAAACCTACGTTCCCCTAGTTCCTCGCCACATACACATGATACACAGCACCACAAACCTACGTTCCCCTAGTTCCCCGCCACATACACATGATACACAGCACCACAAACCTAGTCCACCTAGTTCCCCGCCACATACACATGATACACAGCACCACAAACCTACGTTCCCCTAGTTCCCCGCCACATACACATGATACACAGCACCACAAACCTAGTCCACCTAGTTCCCCGCCACATACACATGATACACAGCACCACAAACCTAGTCCACCTAGTTCCCCGCCACATACACATGATACACAGCACCACAAACCTAGTCCACCTAGTTCCCCGCCACATCCACATGACACACAGCACCACAAACCTAGTCCACCTAGTTCCCCGCCACATACACATGACACACAGCACCACAAACCTAGTCCACCTAGTTCCCCGCCACATACACATGACACACAGCACCACAAACCTAGTCCACCTAGTTCCCCGCCACATACACATGACACACAGCACCACAAACCTAGTCCACCTAGTTCCCCGCCACATACACATGACACACAGCACCACAAACCTAGTCCACCTAGTTCCCCGCCACATACACATGATACACAGCACCACAAACCTAGTCCACCTACTTCCCCGCCACATACACATGACACACAGCACCAGAAACCTACGTCCACCTAGTTCCCCGCCACATCCACATGATACACAGCACCAGAAACCTAGTCCACCTAGTTCCCCGCCACATCCACATGATACACAGCACCAGAAACCTAGTCCACCTAGTTCCCCGCCACATCCACATGACACACAGCACCACAAACCTAGACCACCTAGTTCCCCGCCACATCCACATGACACACAGCACCACAAACCTAGTCCACCTACTTCCCCGCCACATCCACATGATACACAGCACCAGAAACCTACGTCCTGACTGACTGCCCCACATGTGAACATGTTAACAACTGATGCCACTGTGGAACAGCTGCTTCAAACCAGCTTTCCCTCTCCTCAGCCCTCCCGCCACCACCACCCCCACCCCCCCCCCACCCCCGTCTCCACATTCCAGTTCTCTCTCGTTAATATTTATTTAGTCCACCAACCGATCTACCTATTTGACAGTGTTATGTTGTTGTTTTTTTACTACAATTTGTTTAGACTTTTTCCTAGTGACTGTTCGTGTGCTGTTGCTTGTTTGTTTTCTCCGTTTTTCCCCCAGGTAGGTTCTTTCTTCGTTTCCTCGTGGTTTTTGTTGTTGTTGCTGCTGCTGCTGTTGTTTTTGTTACATCTCATTGATTATTAACTGTTAGCTAGGCGAAATTGTTCCCCCGCCGTACATTTGTATGTTTTTTTTACAACTGCATGCCCTCATCGCCCATAAGCTCTGAAAGCTTGCTGATGAGCACACAGTACTTCACTGCATCTTTAGTTTGTCTGGAATACAGTACTTCACTGCATCTTTAGTTTGTCTGGAATACAGTACTTCACTGCATCTTTAGTTTGTCTGGAATACAGTACTTCACTGCATCTTTAGTTTGTCTGGAATACAGTACTTCACTGTCTCTTTAGTTTGTCTGGAATACAGTACTTCACTGCATCTTTAGTTTGTCTGGAATACAGTACTTCACTGTCTCTTTAGTTTGTCTGGAATACAGTAATTCACTGTCTCTTTAGTTTGTCTGGAATACAGTACTTCACTGTCTCTTTAGTTTGTCTGGAATACAGTACTTCACTGTCTCTTTAGTTTGTCTGGAATACATTACTTCACTGTCTCTTTAGTTTGTCTGGAATACAGTAATTCACTGTCTCTTTAGTTTGTCTGGAATACAGTAATTCACTGTCTCTTTAGTTTGTCTGGAATACAGTAATTCACTGTCTCTTTAGTTTGTCTGGAATACAGTAATTCACTGTCTCTTTAGTTTGTCTGGAATACAGTAATTCACTGTCTCTTTAGTTTGTCTGGAATACAGTAATTCACTGTCTCTTTAGTTTGTCTGGAATACATTACTTCACTGTCTCTTTAGTTTGTCTGGAATACATTACTTCACTGTCTCTTTAGTTTGTCTGGAATACATTACTTCACTGTCTCTTTAGTTTGTCTGGAATACATTACTTCACTGTCTCTTTAGTTTGTCTGGAATACATTACTTCACTGTCTCTTTAGTTTGTCTGGAATACATTACTTCACTGTCTCTTTAGTTTGTCTGGAATACATTACTTCACTGTCTCTTTAGTTTGTCTGGAATACATTAGTTCACTGTCTCTTTAGTTTGTCTGGAATACATTAGTTCACTGTCTCTTTAGTTTGTCTGGAATACATTAGTTCACTGTCTCTTTAGTTTGTCTGGAATACATTAGTTCACTGTCTCTTTAGTTTGTCTGGAATACATTAGTTCACTGTCTCTTTAGTTTGTCTGGAATACATTAGTTCACTGTCTCTTTAGTTTGTCTGGAATACATTAGTTCACTGTCTCTTTAGTTTGTCTGGAATACATTAGTCCACTGTCTCTTTAGTTTGTCTGGAATACATTAGTCCACTGTCTCTTTAGTTTGTCTGGAATACATTACTTCACTGTCTCTTTAGTTTGTCTGGAATACATTAGTTCACTGTCTCTTTAGTTTGTCTGGAATACATTAGTTCACTGTCTCTTTAGTTTGTCTGGAATACATTAGTTCACTGTCTCTTTAGTTTGTCTGGAATACATAACTTCACTGTCTCTTTAGTTTGTCTGGAATACATTAGTTCACTGCATCTTTAGTTTGTCTGGAATACATTAGTTCACTGCATCTTTAGTTTGTCTGGAATACATAACTTCACTGTCTCTTTAGTTTGTCTGGAATACATAACTTCACTGCATCTTTAGTTTGTCTGGAATACATAACTTCACTGTCTCTTTAGTTTGTCTGGAATACATAACTTCACTGCATCTTTAGTTTGTCTGGAATACATAACTTCACTGCATCTTTAGTTTGTCTGGAATACATTAGTTCACTGTATCTTTAGTTTGTCTGGAATACATTACTTCACTGTCTCTTTAGTTTGTCTGGAATACATTACTTCACTGCATCTTTAGTTTGTCTGGAATACATTAGTTCACTGCATCTTTAGTTTGTCTGGAATACATTAGTTCACTGCATCTTTAGTTTGTCTGGAATACATTAGTTCACTGTCTCTTTAGTGTGTCTGGAATACATTAGTTCACTGCATCTTTAGTTTGTCTGGAATACATAACTTCACTGTCTCTTTAGTTTGTCTGGAATACATAACTTCACTGTATCTTTAGTTTGTCTGGAATACATTAGTTCACTGTATCTTTAGTTTGTCTGGAATACATTAGTTCACTGTATCTTTAGTTTGTCTGGAATACATAACTTCACTGTCTCTTTAGTTTGTCTGGAATACATTACTTCACTGCATCTTTAGTTTGTCTGGAATACATTAGTTCACTGTCTCTTTAGTTTGTCTGGAATACATTAGTTCACTGTCTCTTTAGTTTGTCTGGAATACATTAGTTCACTGTCTCTTTAGTTTGTCTGGAATACATTAGTCCACTGTCTCTTTAGTTTGTCTGGAATACATTAGTTCACTGTCTCTTTAGTTTGTCTGGAATACATTAGTTCACTGTATCTTTAGTTTGTCTGGAATACATTAGTTCACTGTATCTTTAGTTTGTCTGGAATACATTTTTGTTTAATCCAGACCTACGTCGTGAACGTTAATTTCTCGAATGAGATAATAATCTTGAATCTTCAATCTTGAATTGTTCTCGCCACATACACATGATACACAACAATTATCACAAAGCTCCGGTCAAAGTTCCTCGCCAAATACATAATTATGATACACAGTATCACAAACCTACGTCGATACGATTCCTCGCCAAATACACACGATACACAGTATCACAAACCTACGTCGATACGATTCCTCGCCAAATACACACGATACACAGTATCACAAACCTACGTCAATACGATTCCTCGCCAAATACACACGATACACAGTATCACAAACCTACGTCGATACGATTCCTCGCCAAATACACACGATACACAGTATCACAAACCTACGTCGATACGATTCCTCGCCAAACACACACGATACACAGTATCACAAACCTACGTCGATACGATTCCTCGCCAAATACACACGATACACAGTATCACAAACCTACGTCGATACGATTCCTCGCCAAATACACACGATACACAGTATCACAAACCTACGTCAATACGATTCCTCGCCAAATACACACGATACACAGTATCACAAACCTACGTCCACACATTACTTCGCCACATACACATATATGGTGACACACAATATCGTAAACCGACATTCACGAAAGTTCGAAGCGGTGGCTATAAAAAGACAACATACAACGCTAGCCTGTAATTGGCTCTGTACTGCGTGTGGTTGCATACCAGCTGGCAAAAACAGTCCGCGTTCTTAGAAGATGATCAGTGAGTCATATATAACACCTACGCACCATCCAACTGCTGTAATCTCTGACCTAATGAACACTGGGGTTTCTTGTGCGTGGCCTGGCTACAGTTCAGTGTGTTAGGCAAGTAATTAATAACTGCGTCAAAATCGGATGCCCAACCCCCCCCCCCCCCACACACACACACACACACCGCCCCTACCTCCTCCAGCCCCCCCCCCCCCCAATTGCCTCCCCCCCCCCTTTTTTTAAAGGGGTCACCCTGAGTTATCTTTTTCTGTTTATTACAACTCACGTCGTCACACCGTGAAGTCTAAATCTCTTGTACCCAGCTGACGTGAGCAAGCCACCGTATTTTAAGAGGTTGCTAATTAAGTTATTCACACCATGATGTGCATAGCCTTCCTTGTTTCCACTGTCTGCAGGCCACTCTCAGACGTTCAGCAGCGAACCGTTTCCTGCTTGCACTGACTGCTTCAGTTCACAGTTAGTCTTTAGTAACGGATAAAACGACTGAATATTCAGTAACGGATACGACGACCAACTCTTCAGTAACAAATAACTGATAAGACGACTACCTCTTCAGTAATGGATAAGACGACTAACTCTTCAGCAACGGATAAGACGACTAACTGTTCAGTAACGGATAAGACGACTAACTGTTCAGTAACGGACAAGACCACTAACTGTTCAGTAACGGACAAGACCACTAACTCTTCAGTAACGGACAAGCCGACTAATTGAGTAATTCTTCAGCAAAGGACAAGACGACTAACTCTTCAGTAACGGATAAGTCGACCAACTCCTCAGTAACGGATAAGACGACCAACTCCTCAGTAACGGATAAGACGACCAACTCCTCAGTAACGGAAAAGACGACTAACTGTTCAGTAGCGGATAAGACGACTAAATCCTCAGTAACGGCCAAGACGACTAACTCTTCAGTAACGGATAAGACGACCAACTCCTCAGTAACGGATAAGACGACCAACGGATAAGACGACCAACTCCTCAGTAACGGATAAGAAGACCAACTCCTCAGTAACGGATAAGACGACCAGCTCCTCAGTAACTCATCAGTAATGGATAAGGCAACCAACTCCTCAGTAACGGATAAGACGACCAACTGCTCAGTAATGGATAAGACAACCAACTCCTCAGTAATGGATAAGACAACCAGCTCCTCAGTAATGGATAAGACGACCAACTCCTCTGTAAGGAACAAGACGACTAAATCTCAAAGGAACAAGACGGTTTCAGTAACGGATAAGTCGACTATCTACTGTCTCTTCAGTATGAGATGACTAACTCTCAAACCACTTCAGAAGGCTAACGCAAGACAAACATAATAACAACACTTAATCATCATCATCATCATGTATATTCATCAGGCGCTCATCAACGCCCTGAGCGCTTATATATCGCGAACCTCTCGCATGAAGGTAGAGTTGGCGCGCTGTACAGAATTCAAACAGAAACTGCATAAACGTTGAGACACCTCAAGCGGAAAAAAGACCATAATAATGACAGCAAGAAATTCAAAGCGCAAGGAGCTAAACAGGCAAGACCTGCATCTCACACACACACACACACACACACACACACACACACACACACACACACACACACACACACACGCGCGCGCGCGTGCGCGCGCGCACTCACGCACGCACGCGTGCACGCACGCATACACCCGCACGCACACGCACACACAACACACACACACACACACACACACACACACCATTCATCTGAAATAATCTACGACCAAGTGAGTTGGGGGGGGGGGGGGTAGAGAATTTGCTAGCAACAGTTGTTACACAGATGAGTCTTCAGAGCGGTTTTAAAAGCAGTGCTTGGCTGACTGTCTAGTTTCACGAGGCAGGGACTTGAAGACAGAGGGAGCAGCGTAGGAAAGACAGCGATGGCCACGGCAGCCGACACGGGAACCTGCAGCCTGCAGCCGCACAAGGCGGACAGGGCTGGGGACATCCGCAGGCTTCGACCTCAACCCGCCGGCCCTTGTCCGCTGGGCCCAATGACAGGGCAGGTCGTTGGGGCTGTAACCTGACCCTCCTGAGATCCCCCCCCCCCCACACACACACACACACCTCACTTGCCCCCCATCCCCACCCCCTTCCCACCACCACTTCACTGACACCCTTGTCCCCGCCTTTCACTTCCTCGCCCAATCTTCAAAGTTGCCGCTGTTCAATTTCTCACGCCAACACCTTTCTGCGTACCTTGTAAGTTCTTGTGCGGCCAACCCTCAAATAACGTTTAAAGAGTATTTGTACTCAGTGTACGGGCTATGTGGTCACTGCACTTCCCGTTTTAATGAAGCAAAGGACGGCAACCAATTTAAACTAGTACAGCAACAACGCCTTTGTTGAATAAAACACCCTGTAAATTGGTTTAGGTTTGTTGTTAAGTACTGCCTTCTACCTACAAACGTACGTTATATATTTATAAACTGGTACAGCAACAACACCTTTGTTGAATAAAACACGCTGTAAACTGGTTTAGGTTTGTTGTTAAGTACTGCCTTCTACCTACAAACGTACGTCATATATTTATAAACTGGTACAGCAACAACACTTTTGTTGAAAAAACACGCTGTAAACTGGTTTAGGTTTGTTCCTAAGTACTGCCTTCTGCCTACAAACGTACGTTATAAATTTATACGTCTCAATCCCGAACGACCCGTACTATGTCCAGTTTGTTACTGACTTATTCACAGCTGTTTCAAGTCACTGCCGAAATCACTCAGTCGCACACACAAACTCGTAGACCGTGTCGACAATAGTTGTTACCACAAACAAAAGGCCAGTGTCGACATCTGGTACCATAGAGGCATAGTGCTCAGTATGTCTAAAGACAAAATGAGCTGCACACATCAATTTCGGGGATTCTGCTCCCGCTCAGCCCAAGCGATCCTGATTACCCCCCCCCCCCCCCCCCCCACACACACACACACCCCAATCCCTACCCACCACCACCACGAGGACAACTGCAACGTTTGTCCCGTCTGTCTGTCGCGGACGGCCCGCACAAACAATGGCCTCCAATACTACAGCCGATCTGATGGAGTTTTCAAACAGATGAGAAAGTTTCAACGAGGAGCTCGCAGAGGTCCTAATCATCGGCAAACAACAGCGAGAGGGCACAGCTCAGTGTGGGGTAGCTTGCAAACAACAGCGAGACGGCACAGCTCAGTGTGGGGCAGCTTGCAAACAACAGCGAGACGGCACAGCTCAGTGTGGGGCAGCTTGCAAACAACAGCAAGACGGCACAGCTCAGTGTGGGGTAGCTTGCAAACAACAGCGAGACGGCACAGCTCAGTGTGGGGCAGCTTGCAGACAACAGCGAGACGGCACAGCTCAGTGTGGGGCAGCTTGCAGACAACAGCGAGACGGCACAGCTCAGTGTGGGGCAGCTTGCAAACAACAGCGCCGCTACATAGAGAAAGAGGGCAAGGAGGAGGAGAAGGAAGAGAAAGAGGAGGAGAAGGAAGAGAAAGAGGAGAGGAGAAGGAAGAGAAAGAGGAGGAGAAGGAAGAGGAGAAGAGGAGGAAGCGGAGAAAGGAGAGGAGGAAAAGGTGGAAGAAAGTAATAAAGCAAGCAAGTTTGACCTCAAAGGCTAGTTTCTGTGGCCCACCCTCTAAGGCCTATTTCTGTGGCCCACCCATTTAAGGCCAGTT
Source organism: Alviniconcha strummeri (assembly GCA_963584105.1). Classification (NCBI taxonomy): domain Eukaryota; kingdom Metazoa; phylum Mollusca; class Gastropoda; family Provannidae; genus Alviniconcha; species Alviniconcha strummeri. The sequence continues at coordinate 3,268,105 of OY757552.1, forward strand.
TATGTGGCCCACCCTCTAAGGCCCATTTCTGTGGCCCACCCTTTTAAGGCCAGTTTATGTGGCCCACCCTCTAAGGCCCATTTCTGTGGCCCACCCTCTAAGGCCCATTTCTGTGGCCCACCCATTTAAGGCCAGTTTCTGTGGCCCATCCTCTAAGGCCCATTTCTGTGGCCCACCCTCTAAGGCCCATTTCTGTCTAAGGCCAGTTTCTGTGGCCCACCCTCTAAGGCCTATATCTGTGGCCCACCCTCTAAGGCCTATTTCTGTGGCCCACCCTCTAAGGCCTATTTCTGTGGCCCACCCATCTAAGGCCGGTTTCTGTGGCCCACCCTCTAAGGCCGGTTTCTGTGGCCCGCCCGTCTGAGGCCAGCTTCTGTGGCCCACCCATCTAAGGCCGGTTCATGTGGCCTGCCCCTCTAAGGCCGGTTCATGTGGCCTGCCCCTCTAAGGCCGGTTCATGTGGCCCACCCATCAAAGGCCAGTTTCTGTGGCCTGCCCCTCTAAGGCCGGTTCATGTGGCCTGCCCCTCTAAGGCCGGTTCATGTGGCCCACCCATCAAAGGCCAGTTTCTGTGGCCTGCCCCTCTAAGGCCGGTTTCTGTGACCCACACCACTAAGGTCAGTTTATGGTAATTCACTCTCTAAAGCCAGGTTATGTAGCTCACCCCTCTAAGGCCGACTTTGTAGCCCATCCCTCTAAGGCCAGTTTCTGTACCCCACCCCTCTAAGACCAGTTTTGCGGTTCATCCGTGTAAGTTTTTTTTATGTAGCCCACCCACTTAAAGCCAGTTTCTGTGCCCCCCCAGTTCAAGGCCAGTTTTGGTGGCCCGCCAATCCGAGGCCAGTTTTAGTGGCCAACCAATCCAAGGCCAATCTCGGTGGCTCACCCGTCGGGACGGCGACAAGCAAAACACCTTCATCGCTTCTCGATCCAAGCCAGCTCGGGGCGACAGGATGATTCAGAAGGAAAACGTCTGTGTTTTGACACAACCAGCACTCCGCTACAGCAGCCACTAACCTTTCCCTAAACAGGCGCTAATCAGGCTAGCAACAGCCGCGGCCACCGTCACCCTCACCACCAGACATGTCCGTCAGCACACAGCCAACAGCTCTGTCTCGCTCTTTTACAAGGTGGGGAGTTCCTTAGTTTAACGTCCCGTCACCTGGACACGTATCGCGCGTTGAAAGGGTTTCTACACCAGTTCAAGCAAACCAAAAACTAATCTCCAAAGTTCGGTAGCTTGGTTAGTTAGCCTACGTGACAGCGATGCGATGTCAAATCAACTGCACGCACGCGCTAAAATATTAATATCTTTATTACAATTTCCTTTTATGTTCGCCTTATTGTCAATAAGGTTGATGTTTATGACGTCATTTATGTCAGATTCGGGCCGTACTTACGTAAGTAATTTTGCTTGCTGCACGGCCCAGCTGTTCTGTTGTTAATGTATTGTTGTTACATATGAAATAAATTTTGTTTAAACCAAATCAACTGCGAAGATTATGCAAATATTTTCGTGGTTTAGACACTCATCCTCAATGTCTTCATACACACGTACCATTCTTCTGGCGCAATATCAATAAGCAGACTACATTCCATGCGTATTACAAAACGCGTGCGCATTTGACCATCACGACCCTCTCCCCCGCCCTCCACCCCCCAATATATATATAATACACCGGACAAAGCACTAAACTCTGATACTGAGAAAATATTAAAATTCACTTAAAGTGACAAGTGTTAAAACGGCCCGTGGTTAGGATTTCTTCTGATCTGAGTGTGTGTGTGTGTGTGTGTGTGTGTGTGTGTGTGTGTGTGTGTGTGTGTGTGTGTGTGTGTGTGTGTGTGTGTGTGTGTGTGGTGTTTTGTTTTTTTAAGTTTCCTATTCTATATTTGTTTTTGTTTTTACATTTTTGCTTTCTTCATATTCATTTTCCCCTCACTGATTAACTTCTCTTCCAGTCTTACCAGCGACAGTGTTGTCTACACAATTCTGCGCGTGTCCATATTTCACTGTGTTAACCAACATCATCCGCTGCTGCAACGACCACACAGACCACACAGATGCCACCGACTACCGAGTAATGCCGAGTAATGCATAACCCCCACACACGACACAACCGCAGTCCGAGGCTGAAAACCAACTCACACCTCCATCACACACACAAGTCACGCAGATTATCTAAAACCGTAATCTCGTCTTAATCCTCTTGCCGCTGCTGTGGTTGCTGTTTCCCGTGATAAACCCGCCACACTTACACATGTGTTCACACAGAGAACTGATGCACTCAATTACTCATCGCAATTACTCATCCAGTGAACGAAGAAAACAACTCCAGCGCACAACACGTCGACAGTGCAGGACGTCCTACATATATGTATATCTATATACTCCCAGTCAAACTAACTTCACACACACACACAACCCAATCACAGAGACGTCTTCCTCAACGAACCGCGGTGACGTCCAGAAAGCGACTAAGCCAAGCTGCAACTCCGACTCGTGTGGCCGTCGTCTCACCTCCACCTCTGTCTCGGCAGTACGGTAAGGGGGACGTGATCAGGGTAGGTAGGTAGGTAGGTAGGCAGGAGACACGAGCGGTTCAAAGGCCCAACAGTGAAGTGCGCGGCACGACACGCCAGTGCAGACGGCCGGTTGGCTAAGGGAGGGAGGGCCCAGCTCGGATCGATGGGATCGGACAAGTCGGGGGGAAAACTCGAGGGAGCCCGCAAACAGCGCGCGTAACAGCTGGTCGCCACGGCGTGCATACAGTCAGCAAGAGTGGCTAAGCGCAGGTGTAGGTAGGTTGGTAGTACGTTGGTAGGTAATAGGTAGGTAGGTAGGCAGGTACTTGATATAGTTAGGCAGGTAGTAGGTAGGTAGGTAGGTAGGCAGGTAGGTAGGTAGGTAGGCAGGCAGGTAGGTAGGTAGGTAGGCAGGTAGGTAGGTAGGTAGGTAGGTAGGCAGGTAGTAGGCAGGTAGGCAGGTAGGTAGGCAGGTAGGCAGGTAGGTAGGCAGGTAGGTAGGTAGGTAGGCAGGCAGGTAGGTAGAAAAGTAGGTAAAAGGGACTTTGGCATGCTGACAGCTCCCCTCCGCACTGCTGCCCTCCACGCGGACAGTCTCAGTGTGTGTGTGTGTGTGTGTGTGTGTGTGTGTGTGTGTGTGTGTGTGTGTGTGTGTGTGTGTTTGTGCGTGCGTGCGTGCGTGCGTGCGTATATGTGTGTGTGCGCGTGCGTGCGTGCGTATGTGTGTGTGCATGCCTGCGTATGTTGTGTGTGTGCGTGTGTGTGCGCGCATGCGTGCGTGTGTGTGTGTGTGTGTGTGTGCGTGCGTGCGTGCGCGCGCGCGCGTGTGTGTGTGGTGTTTGTATAATCATACTATCTTACAAATTTGTCAGTTGTCGTTGTACTCCCATAATTTTTTACTTACTATGTAGCGTCGTTTCACTTTCCTTGTAATGTTTAACTTCAGTGAAATGATGCACGCATAGATGTTTTGATCTGTATTAGCTCAGCACTTTGAGTAGCAGGGCGGGAGTTTTACAGGGTCCGCACAGTTATTTGCCCTATATGACAAATCTGCCTGAATGGGGACAAAGAACAGTAGCACAAATCGCATTGCCTCCAAGCTTTCAAGCGGTTGCAGTTCCCACCACGCCCTCAACACGTCATACAGCACGCGCCACTGATGACGTCCTCTGGACAAGCTCACGCAGACAACCGCAGTCACACACCGACGATAACATAGTTTTCCAAGTGCAGAAGAAGAAAACAGCGGTTTACTCCGTTGTCACGAGTTCTTGCAGAAGTAATGGAGAGAGGTGCCTGAGACACACAGAGAGTTGCACAGTCCCAGGGAGAGAGACGTCACCAGCTGACGACGACCGAGGCGTCCCCCACATCTACAGGACGTCACTGTGCGGCACATCAGGAGCAGGTATGGGAGTGCGCCCCGTGCACACACTTCACAGCCAGTACAAGTGTGCGCCCCGTGCACTCACTTCACAGCCAGTACAAGTGTGTGTCCCGTGCACTCACTTCACAGCCAGTACAAGTGTGTGTCCCGTGCACTCACTTCACAGCCAGTACAAGTATGCGCCCCGTGCACTCACTTCACAGCCAGTACAAGTGTGTGTCCCGTGCACTCACTTCACAGCCAGTACAAGTGTGTGTCCCGTGCACTCACTTCACAGCCAGTACAAGTGTGTGTCCCGTGCACTCACTTCACAGCCAGTACAAGTATGCGCCCCGTGCACTCACTTCACAGCCAGTCCAAGTGTGTGCCCCGAGCACTCACTTCACAGCCAGTCCAAGTATGTGTCCCGTGCACTCACTTCACAGCCAGTCCAAGTGTGTGCCCCGAGCACTCACTTCACAGCCAGTCCAAGTATGTGTCCCGTGCACTCACTTCACAGCCAGTCCAAGTGTGTGCCCCGAGCACTCACTTCACAGCCAGTACAAGTGTGCGCGCCGTCCACTCACTTCACAGCTAGTAGAAGTGTGTGCCCCATGCACTCACTTCACAGCCAATACAAGTGTGCCCCCCATGCACTCACTTCACAGCCAATACAAGTGTGCCCCCCATGCACTCACTTCACAGCCAATACAAGTGTGCCCCCCATGCACTCACTTCACAGCCAATCAGCCGGCCGGCAAAACGAGACAGACGCTGACTCACTGTCAGCTTCCCAACGTGGCCGACATGCAGCAGGAGATAACGCGTTTATAAACGAACACCTAGGGGGGCGGATTTTACCGACCAGCAAATTAATAAAAACAAACAGTATCGCTCCAATGTGTTTAGGAGAGCTCAGGAGCCGTGTGAAAATCGAGGAGGCCGTCCTGGGCTCCCCATCAATAACAGTCCCTACGGTCTATTTGCCGACGTATAGCGTGTTTCTCGAATCCTTTGTCAACGAACTTGTGACTGAAGAATGCTGGGGCGTCACACTAAGATCTGACCTAGCGATCACCAACGACTCGCCCGGATATAACCGTAGTGGTTGACTGGGCGTAAAAACGCCAAGTTACTTACTTATTTACTTATCACCGACCACTGCACAGTTACGAGATCCACTGCGTCTCAATCGCTTAGAAAACGACAGGTCAACGCAGAACACGGCCATCAACTACTAGCTGTAAGTCCAGTTCTTCGGTTGTCTGAAGGCCTCCCCCCCCCCCCCCGTTCCATCCCTTCCGCCCCTCCCCTACCCCCCCCCCACCCCCCCCCCCCCGCCACCCACCGCCCTGACCCCCTTCTCATCGTCTTCACTCTATTCTCCTCTATACCGCCAGCTGCCCCCCCTCCCTCCCTTAACCCCGTCACCTGCCATGACATCACTTGAAAACGACCCATAAAAGTGCCAAATTTGAAACTCTTAAGCCTTTTTGTCTGCTTTTTTGCACTGGCATGTGAAAGGATCTCCATCAAAACCCACAGCATTGAAAGTAGACGTGTTATGGGACCAGAAAATATACTGTTTGCAGATGCATGCATACATTTTACATACTTTGGCAGTGAAGGGGTTAAATGGGCACGGAAGCGACAGATGGGTTTGTTTCTGTGGACGCAAAGCACCATGTTTACTTTACTTACAGATGGGTGATGGATTGTTAACGCTCAGCCAACCACGTTGACGGTTATATCAGGACGGAAAAAAATTAAGTGTAGAAGGTTCGTCGGCCTTATCAACAGAATGTTCTTCGTGGGCCTTATCGACAGAATGTTTGATGAGAAATGTGTGCATGTTAATATTGTCTGTGTGTTTTGACGTCGGTTGTTTTTAGCTTGATTATGAAGTGTACGGGCCCAGGGCTCACTTGAGAAAGGGCGCTCTAAGACCCAGCTATAGCAGTAGTAGTAGTAGTAGTCAGTAGTAGTAGTAGTAGCAGTTGTTGTTGTATTTATGGAATGAAAAACAGACGTTTTTCGCTCGATTCGTCGTCCTGTTTGTTAAAAACGTGAGTTTGAAAGTAGGTCAACAATAACCCCCCCTCTCTCTCTCTCTCTCTCTCTCTCACACACACACACACACACACACACACACACACACACACACACACACACACACACACACACACACACACACACACACACAAAGTTTGCTGAATGTTGGTATCAGTGTTTGCGTGTGGCGTTGTTGTAGCGGCGCATAAGTATGCCCAACGTGACTCGAATAACAAAACAACAAAGAAATACAATTCCACATATCCAAGACAAGTAACAGAGTCACAGTCTAAGGGCGCTGTCCGGGGTCAACCAGGAGTCCATGATGTTACAGTGTCAGAACCAAAGACAATCACAGTGTCAACTAGAAGTACTAGGCTGTTTACCGTTACAGTGTCAGAACCAAAGACAATCACAGTGTCAACTAGAAGTACTAGGCTGTTTACAGTTACAGTGTCAGAACCAAAGACAATCACAGTGTCAACCAGGAGTACTAGACTGTTTACAGTCACAGTGTCAGAGACAATCACAGTGTCAACCAGGAGTACTAGACTGTTTACAGTTATAGTGTCAGAGACAATCACAGTGTCAACTAGGAGTACTAGGCTGTTTACAGTTACAATGTCAGAGACAATCACAGTGTCAACCAGGAGTACTAGGCTGTTTACAGTTACAGTGTCAGAACCAGAGACAGTCACAGTGTCAACTATGAGTACTAGGCTCTTTACAGTCACAGTGTATCTAGGAGTACTAGGCTGTTTACAGTCATAGTGTTAACTAGGAGTACTAGGCTGGGAGTACACGCCGGAGGTAGGATTACAGACCGTTACAGTGTCCTCTGGAAGTACACGTCGGAGGTAGGATTACAGACAATTACAGTGTCCTCTGGAAGTACACGCCGGAGGTAGGATTACGGACCGTTACAGTGTGTAACAGATAGATCGGAGTACACGCCGGAGGTATGATTACAGACCGTTACAGTGTCCTCTGTGAGTACACGCCGGAGATAGGATTACAGACCGTTACAGTGTCCTCTGGAAGTACACGTCGGAGGTAGAATTACAGACTGTTACAGTGTTTGCCGGAAGTACACGCCGGAGGTAGGATTACAGACCATTACAGTGTCCTCCGGGAGTACACGCCGGAGGTAGGATTACAGCGTTACAGTGTCCGCTGCGGAGAGTACAACGCCGTCACAGTGGGAGCTAGAAGCGTATGTGTTAAAAAGAGATGGGCAGGTGGTGAAAACACTAACCAGCAAGGCCACAAACCGAGTTACGTTGCTATCGGGAACCGGCAGCTCTGCTGACAGGTGTCAAAGCCATCAACCGACGGTCCAGCCGCTAGAAACATAGACAAACAAATCTCATTTCCCCTTCCCGCCGCCGCACAATTTGTTTTGCTCGTGCGGTTTCTTCTTCCGACGATAATCTTCTGCAGAGTGTAAGCTGAGTAGATACATTCAATTTGACAACTGGGCCCCCGCGTAAGCATAGTTTTTTTTGTTTGTTTTATTATTGTTGTTGTTTTATAGTTTTGTTGTTTTGTTTTGTTGTTGTTCGTTGTTGTTGTTTTGTTTTGTTTTTGCTTGTTGTTGTTGTTTACAGTCCGAATTCACGCAGGACACCTATGACGTCTAACAGAGACACGTGGAAAGCGCGTTTCCAGTGACGTCATCTGGCAAACAAAGAGCAGAGAAAGGGTTAAAACCATAGAGCTGTGCCGCTCTGTGGTCAACATGCTAGAAAGATGTGTCGGGGAGGAGGGGGGGAGGGGGGGGGGGCAATTTAAAGCAGAGGACGACTTCTAAGTATTAAATGTACAGATCAAATCAAAGGAAGTTACTTTCCAAGCTGCCCCCCTCAGTCCCCTTTCCCCACCCCACACCCGCCCATCGCTCCATCCTCTGGTGGAACTAATCACACCCACTTTCGCCTGGATCCACATTCGGACGAAAACGTAACTTTCGCCTCAACAACAACAAAAAGAACCCCCAACAGAAAACACACAAGCACGTCACTTTCGCTTGGATCAGAAAATAGCATTTTTTTCCTCGACCAAATTTAGTCTAGACACTCAAAATTTAGCTTAAATGCTAAACCAACTCGCAGATGTCTGCCTTGAAAACTGGAAGTGAATCTCCGTCATTTGCAAGAGTCGGCCAAGTCGGTGTTTGATTTCGGTGGCCTCTGTGGCTGCCAACCTTTGCTCTGTGAGCGAGCGGAGGGAAGAGGTGACTGGCCGCTCCAGGAACAACACAGACCCTCAAAGCCACCCTGGCAAAGTTCGTTCAAAGTGGATCCATCTTGCCGATGGCGCGTTCAGCCTGCCAGTATCTCCGCCGTCATGCTGATAAACTGCTGACCGTATCTGTGTGTCCACGTCATCACCCCTGCTGACGCCAGAGGTCCACTCTTCCCAGCATCGCCTTGGTCCGTTCCGCAGTCCCGCGGCCATCGTCATTCACGTTTGTCACAGGTTCTGCGTCGTCACGCTTGTTACATGTTATGCGT
>OY757552.1:3276764-3299264 GCA_963584105.1 Alviniconcha strummeri
GAAAGCAATACCGGCAAACATATTTACGAAAACAAAAACAAAAATGGAAGACTGAAATGTGAGACAGGACAGCGAAGGAACACCGAACAGCCTGCTCAGACGAAGCCCACAAAACTGACTGGTTAATCCCTTGACGAGAAGAATGAGGAAGTAGAACCAATGACTGAATGAGCACGAAGGGGCGAATCAGACGGCCAAGGACAAAGCAATTTCGTGTGCCTGTGGCACGTGAGGCGCACAGCCAGGCGGAAATTGTGGATGACACGCTTCTGTCAATGAGCCGTCCCGTTTCGTCACTTTCAACTGGCGAGTTAATCATTGGATTTTAACGTCCTGTCAACCGCACAGGGTCACCTCAACGTCACCCTCAACGGGCAAGTTAATCATTGGATTTTAACCTGTCAACCGCATATTCACACACACACACACACACACACACACACACACACACACACACACACACACACACACACGCACGCACGCACGCACGCACACACGCACGCACACACACGCACGCACATTCACACACGCACGCACGCACGCACGCACGCGCGCGCGCACACACATACACACACACACGCCACGTTGCTGTGCCTTAGTTCACCTATCTGTAGGAGTGGACAGGAAGCCAGGCTCACAACGGCAAGTTAATCACTGGATTTGAACGTCCTGTCAACCGCACAGGGTCCACTCAGGCCGACTCATCCTGCCAGCTTACGACACAGCCTCGTGGTGCGTCTACCTCAACACAGATGGTGCCCTTCCTCTAGACCAGCGGTACAACAAACCTGTGTTTTCCTGTACTCTTTCCTCTAGACAAGCGGTACAACAAAACTGTGTTTTCCTGTACTCTTTCCTCTTGGCTTACCAAGTCAGCTGTGCACATCCCCCTACCCCACCCAAAAACTAGACCTACCCGGTCACCTGTCCACCTCACCACCCACCCACCCACCTCCACCCAACCAGACCTACCAAGTCAGCTGTCCACCCACCATCACCAAGTAGGCCTACTAAACCAGACCTACCAAATCAGCTGCCCCCCCCCTCCCCACACACACACACACACACAAAACAACCAGACCTACCAATTCAGCTGTCCACCCACCATCACCAAGTAGGCCTACTAAACCAGACATACCAAATCAGCTGCCCCCCCCCCCCCACACACACACACACACATACACACAACCAACCAGACCTACCAAGTCAGCTGTCCACCTCACCCCACCCCACACACACACAACCAACTAGGCCTCCCGAATCAGCTGTCCACCACCACCACCACCACCCTACACACACACACACACACACACACACACACACACACACACACACACACACACACACACACACACACACACACACACACACACAACCAACTAGGCCTCCCGAATCAGCTGTCCACCACCACCACCACCATCCTACACACACACACACACACACACACACACACACACACACACACACACACACACACACACAACCAGACCTGCCATCGCCTATTGCTTTAATATGCTAAGAAAATATTCACGGCCATCCTGGCTGCTTGGGTCCACACTCCGTTCTTAATGTTCCTGGCACTTGTTTTCAGATCCGTAACTTCCCCTCAGCAGCAAGGTAAAGCAACGACATGGGCTAACGTTACAAGCGGCACACACACACACACACACACACACACACACACACACACACACACACACACACACACACACACACACATACACACGCACGCACGCACGCACACACGCACGCACGCACGTACACACACACACACTGTCACACACACACACACACACACACACACACTGTCACACACACACAAACACACACACACACACACACACATACACACACACACACACACACACACACACACACACACACACCACGTTGCTGTGCCTTAGTTCACCTATCTGTACGAGTGGACAGGAAGCGACGCTCCCAAGTAGACCAACTACACCATGACCCCAAACGGCTCGGCTGGCTGCGTAACAGTTACCTCAGAAGATTACCTCACGTCACACGATGAGTAAAGCACAGGCCGGAGTAACAACGAGAAGAAGAACACGCTCCTACTTCCGGTCGGAAGTGCCTTGTATTGGGACAGCGGGGCACTCACACAACGTTCACGAGCTTGTAACGGCCCCAAGCAGCAGAAGCACAAATCACATACAAACTGACTGATGTAACAACAGATCCCAGCCAACGGCTCCTTCAGCTCTCGTCGTCGGAGCAGCTAGCATTCCATGCCCCACACCGATACCTGTTCGGCTGATTGATTCGAGAGCTGTTTTTGCCGAAGACGGCTTGCGGTCCGAGGTCGTGTTCTCAATCAGCACTCGCCTTTTCCCCTGTTGTCCTTTGGGATTTCCCCCTTCAACACCCCGCCCTCCGGTCTTTCTCTTCCCTCTTTCTCCCCACCCCTCACCCCCACCCCACCCCCCTCTGACCGCTCTCTCTCGTTCATTCACACAGCCGGCTATGCAGGCCTCCACTAAGCTCGGAGGGCCAGTGTCAAGGTGTGAGACAGACAGCTGTGGCCAGTTGGTTGGGGTCCCGGCCCCCGAACTTTGAGAATCGGCGACTTTCACTCCTCTTGTCCAAAGCGCAGGCAGAAGTAAGTAAACATGGTGCTTAATGTCCACAGAAACCATAAAGTTTATTATGGACGGGGAGAGGAGGGGGGGTGCGGCGGAGATCAAATCATACTTTTCGCTACACTGCCACCACCAGAATGAGTCATGCATTAAGACAGGAAGCGATGAGAGCTATATTAATGTTTCATTAATTGTGACGGACAAAGTCACAAGACGGTGTCCACAAACCACAACCGTTGAAGAGAAAGGAGGGCCGTTTTAATGTTTCATTAATTGTGAGGGGCAAAATCACAAAACACTGTCTACAAACCATAACTTCTGAAGAGAAAGGAGGGCCGTTTTAATGTTTCATTAATTGTGAAGGACAAAGTCACAAGACAGTGTCCACAAACCACAACTACTGAAGAGAAAGAAGAGCCATTTTAGTGTTTCATTAACTGTGAGGGACAAAGTCAGTCACAGGACAATGTCCACAAACCACTTCTGAAGCGAAAGGCGAGCCGAAGCGAAGAGTCGAACCCACGTCGTCCGTTGACCAGCCCGCTAACGCCTTACCGCCGGGCCAAACCGGCTGACACGCGTTCAGCTCGTTCAAGAACAGTGACAACACAGACAGACGCACAGATGAAGTAGAGCTTCATGTCCTCGGATGTCGGTTGATACATTAGGGACAAATTGTGACCAGTGCTGAAGCATGGTTCAGTGTTGCTTTACGTCCACAGAAACCGTAAGGCTCATTAGGACGGAAAGCCCAGGACGGCCACCTCGACTTTCACTGACACATCTCCTGAACTCTGCAGACACACAGCGCGGGCCTGACGCTATATCCAGTGCGTCACGGCCGCTGTCCCACGCGGCACGGATAGAGTGTCACCCTATCGCTCCCTCGTTCCAACCCAGTGACAACAGCAATGACGAGGACTTGAGGACTCACTCGAACGGTGCATGGGCGTGTTTAACTAACAAAAGGGGAAGTGCTCAGCCACCAAACACCTGCAAGCAACAAGCCGCTGTCTTCGTCCCCTTGTCCCTAACACGTCAGCCCCACATCTGAGGACACATCATCATCATCTACATCCGTCTCACCTCTCTGCTTGCTGCCCGTTTCAAGTTGTGTAACTTTGTGTAAATTAAGCTTTGTATAGTCAGTATGCTCGTGTGTGTATGTGCGTGTGCGTGCGTGCGTGCGCTTAAAATAGTCTCTATGGACTCGATTTTGCACTTTATAAATACTTTAATTATTACTATTCTTATACGTGTCTTGTTCTCTGCCGTCGCAGTGCCAGCCACCTTGCAGAAGGCAGCGACAGTTCCTGCAGCCATACGACACTGACCCATTCTGACCAGATATATATATTTCCAACTCACAAGGAATGGGACGTGAGTCGGTTTGGCCCAGCGGCAAGGCGTTAGGCTGGTAAGCAGAAGGACATCGGTTCAATTCTGCTTCGGCTGTCCTTTCTCTTCAAAAGTTGTCGTCTGTGGGCGAGGAAGCGCGAAAGGAGACGGTCAAACAGTGGGAGTGGACAGTCCGAGGTGTGAACGGGAGACGGTCCAACAGTGGGAGTGGACAGCCCGAGGTGTGAACGGGAGACGGTCCAACAGTGGGAGTGGACAGCCCGAGGTGTGAAAGGGAGACGGTCCAACAGTTGGAGTGGACAGTCCAAGGTGTGAACGGGAGACGGTCAAACAGTGGGAGTGGACAGTCCGAGGTGTGAACGGGAGCCGGTCAAACAGTGGGAGAGGACAGTCCGAGGTGTGAACGGGAGCCGGTCAAACAGTGGGAGAGGACAGTCCGAGGTGTGAACGGGAGCCGGTCAAACAGTGGGAGAGGACAGTCCGAGGTGTGAACGGGAGCCGGTCAAACAGTGGGAGAGGACAGTCCGAGGTGTGAACGGGAGCCGGTCAAACAGTGGGAGTGGACAATCCGAGGTGTGAACGGGAGCCGGTCAAACAGGGGGAGTGGACAATCCGAGGTGTGAACGGGAGCCGGTCAAACACGGAAAAAAATCCTGGCAGTGGGCGAAACACGCATGGCACTAATACTGACTCGCTGCAGCCTGCAAACGGAGAACCTTTCACGGTTCCAGGTTCTCAACAGAGGAGACTCAAAATTCTGCGTCCGCAGTCCCCTACTGTAGGGAAAGTCTGTTCCTAGACCTACAACACGAGGTCTTGCGTCGTCCGAAACAGAGGAGACCTCAACTTCTGCGTCCGCAGTTCCCCACTGCAGTGAAAGTCTGTTCCAAGACCTAGAACCCGAGGTCTTGCGCCGTCCTACAAACCTACAAACGAGCTTACACAAACACAAAGGTGTTTTTATTCCTACTGGCCAGCATCTGCCACTCCGAACATTTCCCACGAACCACGGTGTTGTTGACACAGCCTCAATACGAAGGTTACAACGGACCTCACACCCATTCGCAGGCACCTCAGCTAACTAGGTTTGGATTCCTTGATACCGCAACGATTTGGTGTTGACGTGAAGGTTCCACCGCCACAGAAAGCTACACTGCATTAAGGGCATTCCCAGGACGTTTATTGGGGCCAGACTGTACTTTACACAACCTGTGCTACAGAAGCCAGTGCTGGAAGTCTAGTCCTCTGATTGCCCGAGAGGTCAGACATAACATGACAACTTAATCCAACAACCCCTGCTGCCCTGAAGTCTAGTCCTCAGACTGCCAGAGAGGTGAGACAGGACAACTTATATCACTGGCCGCAAGTATCATTTTTGTCGCGACAAATACGTGTTTGACGCGACAAAACACGTCTTTTGTCGCGACAAAACTTTTGTCGCGACAAACATATTTTTGTCGAGACTAAACTGTCGCGACAAAAGCATGCTTGTCGCGACAAAAGTTTTGCTGCGACAAAAATAATTTATCGCGACAAAAGACGTATATACGTGTTTTGTCGCGGCAAAAATGATACTTGTGGCAGCTCCCGTCAATGACAAACGTTAACCCAAAAGCCCTGCTGCCCTACACTACACCTTGGCGTCAGCCATCGGGTGCCAGTCGTCATGGCCAAGGCCGCCAGGCCAGGACGACGAAGGACGACCAGACGACAGGAAACCCCAGGACGAAGAAGGACGACCAGAGAATAGGAAACCCAAGGACGAGGAAAGACGATCAGACAACAGGAAACCCAAGGACGAGGAAGGACGACCAGACAACAAGAAACCCAAGGACGATCAGACAACAGAAAACCCAAGGACGAGGAAAGGCGATCAGACAACAGGAAACCCCAGGACAAGGAAGGACGATCAAACACCAGGAAACCCAAGGACGAGGAAAGACGATCAGACAACAGGAAACCCCAGGACAAGGAAGGACGATCAGACACCAGGAAACCCAGGACAAGGAAGGACGATCAGACGACAGGAAACCCCAGGACGAGGAAGGACGACCAGGCAACAGGAAACCCCAATCCCCAACTCCCTCTAAAATGCCTAAGAAGACTGAATCACCAACTTTGCTGGTACCCCATGGCCGGGTTTTCACTGGTCCTCAAAAACGAGTGAACCACCTAAGTCCTTCGGATGAAATACACCCTGAGGTCCGCCGTGTGTATACGCACGCAAAAAGATCACATACGCATGTTATATATCCTATAGTTCACTTCAGAGTTCGCTGGACTATGAAAACACAAAAATAACCCAGCACTAAAACTGCTGTGTTGTTAGTCTTCAGAATCTTTAAGTTGGACACTTTACGGAAGAAGAAGAAGAAGAAGAAGAAGAAGAAGAAGAAGAAGAAGAAGAAGAAGAAGAAGAGAGCGAGAGGTGAATACTGTACTGTTTTTAAAGAACCGCTTTTATGACGTCACTGTTTGTGTGCTGTGTTGAATTTCGTCACTTTAGACTGTCTCTGCCTTGCGCTCGGTAAAAGGTATGGTATATATAGGTCCATGATGAGTTGATGCTTAATGTCCTCAGATGTCATTTGACATATTAGGGACAAGTTGTGACCAATGCCGAAGCACGGTTCAATAAAAGCCACATACGTAAGGTGTATGCGTGTTTAGCTGTAACCTGCCACTGCACTTTTGGAAGAATGACCGGGATTTTTTACGTGCTACTGTGGTAACACGGGGGTGGAACGGATACCGAAATAAGAGTCAGCACAGAAAGTCGACCCTGGAGAAGAAAATTCTCCCGCCGTTCCAGCAGGGATTCGAACCCGCGACCTTTCAATCACGAGTCCGGCGCTCTAACCACTGAGCTATCCCCGCCCCCCAGGTCCATGGTAAAAGGTATGGTATATATAGGTCCATGGTAAAAGGTACTCAGGGGTACGGCTCAGAGTCACAGCGAGCTAAAAGACTGCCTTCATGTCTGTAGTATGGGCTGGGGGGAGGGTGGGGGGGGGGGGGGTAGGCTTGCAACATTTCTCATACAAAAGGGAATGGTATGGCGACGAGAGTTCTTGCTATTGGTTCGCTGGCACTTGCTGTGGTCATGGACCGCCGCTCCAGTGGGAACCGAACCTCGAGCCGATTGAATGTTCAATGAAACATTCCTGCAATGCAGCACTTGCAGTGGTCATGGACCGCCGGACCAGTGGGAACCGAACCTCGAGCCCTGTGAATGTTGAATGAAACATTCCTGCACTGTGGCACGTGCGACACAGAGGCTCCGCTAACTTTCCTCTGAGCCGCCTGGCCGCTGAAATCCTCCGGCAGACAGGAACTGCACACAAAGACCGCGGGCGGTGTGAGCGACTGGCCGCAAGACCAACACGTGCACCTCGTCTGCCGCCCTCACTCAGCCAGACGGCGGACCTCCGCCAAGTGCGTCAGTGTTGTTGAACTGCGTGCAAACCCAGCGCTTTGCGTCATCGGCACCACGTTGACACAACGCTCACAGGGTGATGATGATGAAGTAGAGCTTCATGTCCTCGGATGTCGGTTCACATATTAGGGACAAACTGTGACCAGTTCCGAAGCATGGTTCAGTGTTGCTTTACGTCCACAGAAACCGTAAGGCTCATTAGCACGGAAAGCCCAGGATGGCCACCTCGACTTTCACTGACACAGCTCCTGAACTTTGGCTCACAGGGGCGGTTCTCTGAGCTTTTGTATTAGCAACCATCCGCCGTTCCCTGAGCTCTTGTGACACAGCAGGGACTCTCCGGCTCTACCTACTGTGGTCCCGCGAGGAGCGGTCCACATCAGGAGCACAGCAGTAAGTTTGGCATAACATGCCTGACCCCTTCAGCCTCGCTTTATATACATTATAACAGGCCTGAATCAAAATGCGCTTAATTCAATATACTATAATTCTACTCCTTCGGCATTTAAACGGTCATTTCAGCTGCACACACACACACACACACACACACACACACACACACACACACACACACACACACACACACACACACACACACACACACAAACACACACACACACACACACACACACCAAAACAAAAAACAAAAAAACATGCATGCAAGCACACACTCTCAGTCCCTCTCTCTCCCATGCATACTAACATACACACAACACACGCACGCGCCCACCACCCCCCCACCCCCCCCCCCCCCATACACACAAACCACAGACGCCTCAGTGCCTCAAACAGCTCGTTCTCAAACCACTGAAACGCCGCATCCCTTCTATAATCATATCCAACACAATCATCGTTCTTTGGGGCGTCGTGGACACAAACCTGGCCCACAACGACCACCCAAAGGCAGGTCAGCCAGGTCCACAACGACCGGCCCCAGGTCAGTCAGTCAGGTCCACAACGACCGGCCCCAGGTCAGTCAGTCAGGTCCACAACGACCGGCCCCAGGTCAGTCAGCCAGGTCCACAACGACCGGCCCCAGGTAAGTCAGCCAGGTCCACAACGACCGGTCCCAGGTCAGTCAGCCAGGTCCACAACGACCGGTCCCAGGTCAGTCAGCAGGTCCACAACGACCGGCCCCAGGTCAGTCAGCCAGGTCCACAACGACCGGCCCCATGTCAGTCAGCCAGGTCCACAACGACCGGCCCCAGGTCAGTCAGGTCCACAACGACCGGCCCCAGGTCAGTCAGCCAGGTCCACAACGACCGGCCCCAGGTCAGTCAGCCAGGTCCACAACGACCGGCCCCAGGTCAGTCAGCCAGGTCCACAACGACCGGCCCCAGGTCAGTCAGCCAGGTCCACAACGACCGGCCCCAGGTCAGTCTGCCAGGTCCACAACGACCGGCCCCAGGTCAGTCAGGTCCACAACGACCGGCCCCAGGTCAGTCAGCCAGGTCCACAACGACCGGCCCCAGGTCTGTCAGGTCCACAACGACCGGCCCCAGGTCAGTCAGGTCCACAACGACCGGCCCCAGGTCAGTCAGCCAGGTCCACAACGACCGGCCCCAGGTCAGTCAGGTCCACAACGACCGGCCCCAGGTCAGTCAGGTCCACAACGACCGGCCCCAGGTCAGTCAGGTCCACAACGACCGGCCCCAGGTCAGTCAGGTCCACAACGACCGGCCCCAGGTCAGTCAGGTCCACAACGACCGCCCGCAGGCACGTCAGTCAGGTCCCATCACACAGCCACTCACTGTCACACTGCCGCAACTGAACAACTACAGACGTCAGGCAGAATCAGGCACGGTGCAGGCGAACACAAGCAAACTGTTTCAACAGTCGCGAAGACACCACTGCAAGGCCCTGCGGAATGCTGTCAACTCAACTCCTCTCATCTGCAATTCAGCGCCTGCTCGCCGGTGACAGGACACTTAGACAAAGACGCGTCTTATTACAGTCTACACCTCTTGTTTCACAACCTTACCTTACCACCAGTACCAGTATTTGACCCCCACCCCCACCCCCTCCCTTCCGCAACGCTTTAGGGCTGTTACAATTCACAGGCAAAGCCGACCGCGGCTGGAAGTATAAATTATTGAAGGTTTTGCAATGAAGGCCTTCAGAGCTCAGGAGCTGTGTGAAAGTCGAGGTGGCCGTCCTGGGCTCCCGTCCCTAATAAGCCTACGGTTTCTGTGGACGTAAAGCAACACTCAACCAATGAAGGCCCGTCTCTAATAAGCCTTATGGTTTCTGTGGACGTTAAGCACCAAGTTTACTTACTTACAATGAACTGATTCTTCTTCGCATTCAGGCTGCATACTGATAATAACAATATCGCAGTCTTATAAGTGCCATTCCTCCCTATGGCTCTCTCTTCAGTCCCTTCACTCGAGTCCGTCCACAGTCCACCAAGCCGTAGTCTTCACAGCCAGCAGCCCGTCCCCACCTCTCCACCAACACCAAGATCGAGTCTATATGGTTTTAACGTCACATTAGCTGTCCTGTTCATTCTTTTGATTTACTGTTTTATTAACATCCACGGCACTGACCGTGACCATCGCTTTATTGTTTTAATCACACCCAAGGCACTGACCGTGACCATTGCTTTATTGTTTTAATCACACCCAAGGCACTGACCGTGACCACCGGTTTATTGGTAATCACACCCAAGGCACTGACCGTGACCATCGCTTCATGATTGTTTTAATCACACCTATGGCATTAACCATAACCATTGCTTTAGTCTTGTAATCACACCCAAGGCACCAACCGTGACCATTGCTTTATTGTTTCAGTCACACCCAAGGCACTGACCGTGACCATCGCTTTAGTGTTTTAATCACACCCAAGGCACTGACCGTGACCATCGCTTTACTGTTTTAATCACACCCAAGGCACTGACCGTGACCATCGCTTTACTGTTTTAATCACACCCAAGGCATTGACCGTGACCATTGCTTTACTGTTTTAATCACACCCAAGGCACTAACCACGACCATTGCTTTAGTCTTTTAATCACACCCAAGGCACTAACCGTGATCATTGCTTTCTTGTTTTATTAGCGCCCAAGGCACTAACCGTGACCATTGCTTTATTGTTTTACTAACACCCAAGGCACTGACCGTGACCACCTTTTAACCACACATCGCTGCAACAATTGCAACGCTTTGACTGAGCCCAGTCCGTCAAGGTTTTTTTTCTGGGGGCTATAAAGCGAAGTTACATTCGCACACGACATTCCTTATGAACAAGTACATAAGTACTACTAATACATAACTACCACACTTTATATATAAGACAAACATAAATGCTCAAACAGAAATCAAAGCTGTTGACGGGAAGAAGAAGAGGACGACGAGGAACGCTAGCGGTGTCGTCTTGTGCAGGGTGTGCAAGCAAAGGGACAGAAGCGTGACGAGGGCGATACATCAGATGATCAAACTCCGATCTGGCGGAACGCGCTCCACCGTTACACCCCTGTCCACGAGCTGGGGCCTGACGAGGTTCCGCTTCACTGACAAGGAGCAACATAACGGAACAACACAACGTACTCAGTCGCGCGCGCGCGCGCACACACACTCACACATATGCGCGAATACACACACAAACAAGAATACACAATAACATACACTCACACAAAAGTAGCACACAAATACACTAACGCACACACACTCCCATTCTCACTTACTCACTCACCCCCACCCCACCCCGCACCCCCACCCCACACACTCAGGCTGACACACGCACGCACGCACACACGCACGCACACACACACACACACACACACACACACACACACACACACACACACACACACACACACGCACGCACGCACGCACGCACGCACGCACACACACACACACACTCACTCACTCACACACACACACACACACACACACACACACACACACACACACACACACACACACACACACACACACACACACACACACAGCACAGCACAGTAGTGAATACACACACCCATTACCACCACCACCCCACCCCACCCCCCAAACCTCTCCCCCATCCCCTCAGCGTCACCCCCCCCAAGCTCTTGAGAACAGGAACTTGAACGGGTGACCTAATTCTCGCCAGCCTGAACAAACGGCCATTAATTCCAAGTCTGGCCCCCAGCAGGAGAGCAAGCCGCTAGGAACCGTTGTTCAAACACTTCACTGTCAGTGCTGTGCTGCCGCCAGTGCTCGCAGTCCGGGTATCGAACACCGCTCACGCAGCACAGATCTAGTCTCGTCTCTAACACACAGACCCACTCTGCCCTTGACGCCCCTCTCCCCCACCCCAGCTGCCCCCTCCCCACCCGCCACCTCCCCCTGCATGTGTGTGTATGTCGTTACCGGCGTTTAGAATACCCCCTGCAGGCGGTGAGTTAAAAAGTCTGAAACGGGAATGACTGCTAGCGTTCTAAAACAAGATCGAAAATTCACACACACACACACACACACACACACACACACACACACACACACACACACACACACACACACACACACACATTCTCAAAAGAACGCTATTCATTCGGGCAAAACACAGCATGCGGATTGTCAGAGTGATCGCCTTTATTAAGCTACAAAATGACACTTAAACAACAGTTAAACGGTTAAAAGCGACGAAAAATGAGATAGAGAGCTAAGGCAGTTGTCTGTTTTTGGTTGAGCAATGTCGTTTTCATGCCCAGTCAACTGAGTTAGTTAGTACTTTGATTTTTGAGACCCGTCAACCGCACAGGGTCACACTCAGTCAGGACGAATCACACCTGTCAGGACGAATCACACCTCAGTCAGGACGAATCACACATTGTCAGTTTCTGCATAATTATCAGGTCGAAACGTAAGTCACCAAGACACAGAGTCTACACACACACACACACACACACACACACACACACACACACACACACACACACACACACACACACACACACTACCCTCTCTCTCTGTCGGTAAGTAAGACAGGGTGAGCGCGCGGACGTGCACATACGTGTGTGTGCGTGTGTACGTACATGCGTCCGTAGGTGCGCGAGTGTTTGGGTCTATTAGAACTAAAACATAGTCAATGGGGGGGGGGGGGGGGGGGGGGGACAAAAACACTAGTTTTTCCTTTTTTGTCAACCAAATTTCCATCATTGTTAAACAGAAGAAAAAAAGGATAGAAAAACAACAACTGACAAGGCTAACACCCTGCAGCAGCAGGTTTATAGAACGTGAAGACTAACCGCTTTGCTTGCCCGTCTACAGAATCACTTAGACAACACAGGGAGACAGCAGACAGACTGCGACCGAAAACTGACGGTCTCAACAGAAAGGAGAGAGCAGAGAGACTGTGACTGAAAAGTGACGGTCTCAACAGAAGAGAGAGAACAGACAGATTGCGAGTGAAAAGTGACGATCTCAACAGAAGAGAGAGAGAGAGCAGACACTGCGACCGAAAACTGACGGTCCCGACAGAAAGGAGAGAGCAGATAGACTGTGACCGAAAACTGACGGTCTCAGCAGAAGAGAGAGAACAAGCAGACTGTGACCGAAAACTGACGGTCTCAACAGAAGAGAGAGAACAGACAGACTGTGACCGAAAAATGACGGTCTCAACAGAAGAGAGAACAAGCAGACTGTGACCGAAAACTGACGGTCTCAACAGAGCGGAGAGAGCTGACGGCGACTAAAAACTGACGGTCTCAGTCAGCCCCAAACCGACATGTCGGTAGCGGTGTTGGAGGAACACTGGCACGGGCAGCATTGCGGGACTGAGACCAGTTGCAGCTTGCAGAGCACGCCGAGTGGGTGGGAGGAAGGTGGAGGACAACTCTATACAGACCTCAATGACGAGGGCACTCTATACACACCTCAATGACGAGGACATTCCGGGTGTTCAAACACTGGTGGATCGGGCTGTAGGACAAGGAGTGAGACAGCTACAACACCGGTAAGACGTGTACGCCTCAATGCCGCCCATTGACAAGACGCTAGCGATCACCTGCTGACCGCACGTATCCATTCTCTCCCTCTCTCTCTTAGATCTTTATGTATGTATGTCTATGTAGTTTAGCAAGGGCAGGTTGTTAGAATAGGCTATTGCCTAAAATCTCAATCCTTGAATAATAAAGTTATGAGTTTCTCTCTCTCTCTCTCCCTGGTACACACACACATTACACACACACACACACACACACACACACACGCACGCACGCACGCACGCACGCACATACTCCAGCCCATGACATGTACTGCTGAAGGCTAAAGGGAATTACAAAAAGAACAGAAATCAAAGTCTGATAGAGCTGGAAGCGTCAATGGGTTCGGTCACAGCAGGTCTGTGACCGAGTGTGTGCGCCGGAGCTGTGCCAAATTAACTACAGGTGTTCAGGCGTGTCGTACACATTGTCTGTAAGTGACCGACCCTTCTCCACTGCAGCTGGTCCTGGGCCGGGCAACTTTAGTCAGTTGGTGCTGTGAGCCCTGTCAACCACATAGGGCATATCGGGGCTAAGGGCCTACCGTCTGTCACCCACACTATTTCGTCATGTTTACCTTCTGTCACCCACAATATTTCGTCATGGTTACAGTCTGTCACCCACACTATTTCGTCATGGTTACCGTCTGCCATCCACACTATTTCGTCATGGTTACCGTCTGTCACCCACACTATTTCGTCATGGTTACCGTCTGTCACCCACACTATTTCGTCATGGTTACTGTCTGCCATCCACACTATTTCGTCATGGTTACTGTCTGCCATCCACACTATTTCGTCATGGTTACTGTCTGCCATCCACACTATTTCGTCATGGTTACTGTCTGTCACCCACACTATTTCCTCATGGTTACTGTCTGTCACCCACACTATTTCCTCATGGTTACTGTCTGCCATCCACACTAATCGTCATGGTTACTGTCTGCCATCCACACTATTTCCTCATGGTTACTGTCTGCCATCCACACTATTTCGTCATGGTTCTGCAGGCGACATTCCAAAGGACAGTCAGGTGGAATATGTCGCTGCTGACCTCTCACCAGTACTCAACTCTGGGTGGGAGTCGACGTGGAGGACACTCTATATTGTGTTATGCCATAACTTTAAGTTTAACCGTCTGTGGGCCCGGAACAATATCAGAAGAGGAACGAATCGAGTCAGATACTGAACCCTTCATTCGCCAGATATGCCAACTGAGTCATCGGCACAACACCAACAAAATCCAGTATCTCTCCGAGACATTTCATATTTAGGTCTAAGTGTAGGGAGAAAAAGAAAAAGAAAAAAGCAAGTAACGGACTGCTGAGGCATTATATTTAATAATAATAATAGATAACTTTTGTATAGCGCTATTCTCTGGCGTACACAAACTCACTGCGCTTTACAACATTCTCCAACATTTTTCTAAGTTTCACAAACATAATATATAATTATGACAACTAACAATGTATAATACACACACACACACACACACACACACACACACACACACACACACACACACACCATTTAGAACACCAAAAAGAACCATTTAGACCTGGAAGACCTGAAAGGAAATCAATCCGGGGCGGGGGGTAGGGAGAAGAGACACAGAGAGTCCTACACCCTTCATAAACAGCCTGTTCGGTGCACCAATCCCCCCCATATGCTAATATCAAAAATCTGATCCTGGTGGGCACCATTATTATGTTGGTTCAACCATTACCAAGGCGGTCAGACGCGTTTCGCTACCTGAGTAGCTCATCAGTGACCACCGGCACATAATGGTGAGAGGCTATCAGCCCGATAGTAGCGAAAGAAAGCCACCGTCTAGGTGGCAGACTCCGCTTGCATGGGAGAATGCTCTCGGCTGACACACACAAGAAGCCCTAAATGAAGTAAGTTGGTGTTTTACGCCCAGTCAACCATTACGGTTATATCTGGGCGACCCTAAATGAAGTAAGTTGGTGTTTTACGCCCAGTCAACCATTACGGTTATATCTGGGCGACCCTAAATGAAGTAAGCTGGTGTTTTACGCCCAGTCAACCATTACGGTTATATCTGGGCGACCCTAAATGAAGTAAGCTGGTGTTTTACGCCCAGTCAACCATTACGGTTATATCAGGGCGACCCTAAATGAAGTAAGCTGGTGTTTTACGCCCAGTCAACCATTACGGTTATATCTGGGCGACCCTAAATGAAGTAAGCTGGTGTTTTACGCCCAGTCAACCATTACGGTTATATCAGGGCGACCCTGAATTAAGGGAGACGTCTCGTGTATGCAAGAGTACGTGGAGTAGAGTAAGTGACGCAGCATAAACGCGTCAGTCCCAGTCCACAGAAAACCCCATTTCTAAAATAAAACAAAAGGTTTCCCAGAATTACATCATTCTGACGTTTGTGTTGTTTGTATCCTCAACAGACCTTTCTCTCGCCACCGTCACACAATTCATGATAGTAGCAATGCATTACGTCCCCACTCACACATACTAAAGCAAAAGTCCTGGGTCTGGTCACACATACTATAGGCAAAAGTCCTGGGTCTGGTCACACATACTATAGGCAAAAGTCCTGGGTCTGGTCACACATACTATAGGCAAAAGTCCTGGGTCTGGTCACACATACTATAGGCAAAAGTCCTGGGTCTGGTCACACATACTATAGGCAAAAGTCCTGGGTCTGGTCACACATACTATAGGCAAAAGTCCTGGGTCTGGTCACACATACTATAGGCAAAAGTCCTGGGTCTGGTCACACATACTATAGGCAAAAGTCCTGGGTCTGGTCACACATACTATAGGCAAAAGTCCTGGGTCTGGTCACTTACCAGCAAGGCTTGTCTGGAGTGATGGTAGGCAGCAGTCAGCCTCGTGTATGACGTTCTGTCTTGAAACATGGTGAACTGCCCCAAAGGAAAAGCGGCTAAATCCGAAAAGAGGGGAAAACCCACAGGACACCAACACACACAACAGTATCACAGTCAGGTGACAAGGTTCTTCACGTCACCACGAGTCCAGGTGGAGAAGACAAGAGAACACACAACAGTATCACAGTCAGGTGACAAGGTTCTTCACGTCACCACGAGTCCAGGTGCAGAAGACAAGAGCACACGACAGTATCACAGTCAGATGATAAGGTTCTTCACGTCACCACGAGTCCAGGTGGAGAAGACAAGAGAACACACAACAGTATCACAGTCAGGTGACAAGGTTCTTCAAGTCACCACGAGTCCAGGTGGAGTAGACAAGAGAACGGCCAATACCACCATACCGCAGGATGCATGCGGGTTACCACTTCTGACACAGAATAGATCCAAACGATCTGAGTGGTAAACAGCGGTGCCGGACGCCGTGAAGTGTGAGTGTGTTCTCCCTGGTAATCCAAACCGTTCGGTCGCTGCATAGCGCACGTTCACAAACAAGTGTACCTATGGCGTTGGTAGCCACGCGAAAAGTAAGTGCACTGATTCACATCCGCACTGTCACTGCCCACGTCCTCCTGGTGCGAGGCACAGGCTAACTGACAGGTACCTTGGCCGCACGGGGAATAACCGTCAGGCTGTCATTAATCACTAACTTTGCCTTCGGCATTGTGTCTATACAGAGACAGTGGCTCAGTTACCGTTAGCCACAACGCTGACACACAATCTGCACAAAAAGTAATCCTCGTGTTTTCGTGTTCTCTCTTGCCCTGTCGCTCTTGAAAAGGCAGACATGGCAAAGTAAGTGCGTAAGTTGGTGTTTTACGCCCAGTCAACCGGTACGGTTATATCAGGGCAACAGACATGGCAAAGATGAGCACACTGTTTTGTCTCGGCAAAAAGCGATTGGTTTTCACCGTTTGCGTGTTGAGAACGCAGTCTTTAAACCAAACGGTAAAAGAACAGAGCTCCAACGCCTGAGCGGTTTCGCTCGGCTTTCACACATCATTCGTAGCGCCCAAGTATGCACCAAACCCGCCATTCCAACACGCACACGTGTGTCCCTGCTAAAACACAGGCTGACAATCTCAACTGTCTCTTTAATATCCTCCCCATGTTCTCCCGCCACACAAAACCACTCCCACTGTTCACGTCAGTAATTAGCATTAGCCTTAGCACCGAGCCACAGGGAGCCGATGAAAGTTGCCACAAGTGAAAAGCCCTCACGCTGGGGGCCGGCACTTGGAGTTGAACTGGAACCCGTCACCGTGATATTGATAGTCAGCACTTAGCGTACGAGGACGAGTCAAGAGGTGTTCACGTTGACAAACACGACTAATTTGCCCGGCAGTGATCGAGACAGGTGTGTAAACGTTTTACTTTGATATATTAGGTGGGGGCTCTGTGTGTGTGTGTGTGTGTGTGTGTGTGCGTGTGTGTGTGTGTGTGTGTGTGTGTGTGTGTGTGTGTGTGTGTGTGTGTGTGTGTGTGTGTGTGTTTCTTGTTGCTTTTTGTTTGTTGGTTGGTTGTTTCGTTTTGGTTTTGGTTTGTTTGTTCTGTTTTGCTTTGGGAAGCAAAAGATATGCCCCCCCCCCCCCCCCCAAAAAAAAAAAAAAAAAAAAAAAGACGAAAGAACAGTTCACTGTGCTTTCCCATAAAAGCACGAGTATGCTGTTGCAGCATTGACATATATTCGCACTCTACAAGACTTCGCCATCGTCATCACCATCATCATCGTCGTCATCAAAAGGGTAGATGTACCATAATGGTGATATGTATACCCGCCGTGTTAAGGAACACCAACATCAGCTCACCGTCGTCAGCCCTGTCATTCAAGACACACGTAAACAAGATGCCGTGGTCACGTCAGCCCGTCATGCAAAACACGTGTACACAAGATGACGAGTCACTCACGTCAGCCCCGTCAGACCCAGCCTCACTGTCTACCTGCTTCAGTTCTGAGCTGCTTTTTGTGCAGCTGACATCTAACAGACCAAGTACACCCACAGCCAGATTCCAAAGAGGCCGACCTCACTAAAGACGGCAGGTTAATTCCGAACCGCTTTAAGGAAATATTCCAAACTGTACACTTTTCTTTTTCTTCTGTCACTTTTTCGCCCCAACCCTGCTGAAAGTGTATCCAGGACCACAACCTTTTCACCATTGAATCCTGACACATCCGCTATTTCTTCTCCCAGATTCGTGCAGACGCTGACGGTTACTCACCATCGCGAGCCGCGTGTGTCAAGCGAATTAAGGTCCAGTGTGGGTACATCTCATTCCCAACAGCCCGCGTCAGTTTGCCTTTTCCTCGTCTTCCCGGCGAGCGGCGAGGTCTGTAAGCGGCCAAAGCCCCGGTGCTGCGTTGGGACATTGCACAGGGATCAGCGAGCGGCCGTCTGCAAACTGCCTGACCGCTGTAAAACAAACCTGACATTTCCCCCCGAAAAACGCCGACTACCTGGGCAACATGCACGCTGCAACTTGTGACTTCCCTCCCGGCTCCCCGGCCGCGATGGGCTGGAGAGGGAAGAGGAGGAAGTTCGGTTGGGTATGGTTAGTAAGTAACTTGGTGTTTTACGCCCACGCAGTCAACCATTACGGTTATATCTGGGTGAGGTTGAGTATAGAAACACCAAGATAACACAGCATGCGCTAACAGTGTCAGAATCTTCAGAATGTTGAAGCTGGACACTGTACGCAAGAAGAAGGACAAGAAGACGAAGAAGAAGGAGGAGGCGGAGGACGAGGACGAGGAGGAAGAGGAGGGGGAGAGGAGGAGGAGAAAGAGGACGAGGAGAAAAATAAACAGGATCTCTCTCTCTCTCTCTCTCTCTCTCTCTCTCTCTCTCTCTCTCTCTCTCTCTCTCTCTCACACAATGCGAGTTCTGGATTCAGTCAGTCACTTCCGGTTCACGGAACAATGACGGTTTCTGTTGACTTCGTTGCAACTTTACCGTCTTAACCGACCACAAGCTCTTCCTTTCCGGTCGTTTTGTATACTTTATGAATCACACACTCAAAAGTCCACGAAAGGCTCATTCCTCTCTGGTCCATCGCGCAATACACACCGTAAAGCGTGACCAAACGTTTCTCTCAAGTTCTGTCACTGTCAGCCTTAGTTCAGAGCCTGTAAAACTGCACAGATGACGACTAGAGTCTCACTGTAATCCAGCTTGAAGAACTGCCAGCCGCTGCCGGCGTGGACATCTAATTGGGAGACTCACCATACCGTGGTTGACTGACTCGTCCACAGGTTTCAGGGCGTTCGAATTCAGTGTTGCTTTACGTCCACTGACACCGTACGGATTATTAGGGACGGAGACCCAGGACGACCACCTCCACTTTTACACAGTTCCTGAGCTCCGAGATACAACAGTTCAATGTTGCTTTACGTCCACAGAGACCACAAGGACTATTAGGGACGGGGAGCCCAGGACGGCCACCTCGACTCTCACAATACTACTGAGCTCTGTTCCAGGGCAAACACGTGTTCGCGTATTTATATGCCTTCAGCCCTAACTACTAACTACCCGGATTCCCTCCTTGTAAAACTAAAGACACTTCCCGCACGATCCTCATACAAAACACTTCCCTCTGACCTCAACCCCCCGCCCCCCCAACCACCACCACAACCCCCACTCACTGGCTGCACATGTCCACAATTTTCGGGCGAAACTCACTGCCCGAACAGTCCGAAATGAAGGTACCACCGTCGTATCTTTGACATCAGCGTTTCCACTCCGTACGCCAGAACAATGCCGACATTCGTTGATAGTGCCGCGGTCTTTTCGTCCACTCACAATCACGGACCATGAACCATAAAATGGCGAGAATCCGATCTAACCGACACTAGCGCTATCCTCTTGCCAAGGACTCAATCAATGCGACGCATACCACCTCACCAAAGTGTCTTGCGCACGCTACCCGCAAATCCAACTGAACACCGTAGCGAGAAAGCATCAAAATCAAAACCGTGACAAGGGGAAAGGGTTCAACTGATAGAGGTGGAGTGGCGGGTGCTGTGAGCCTTTTGGCGTCCACCCAAGCCAGTCGAGCAAATGACCATCACTTCCAAAGTTACAAACCACGGACTGGAGAAAGGAAGGTTCGAACGGTGCAAACCCGAGTGTTAAGACGGTCAAACGCAGAAAACCGTTTGTGGAGCAAGCACAGCCCTTCGTCTACCCCCAGTTTTTCTGTTGTCTCTTTTTTTTTTCTTTTTTTTTTCTTCTTTTTTCAGACGTATAGTTGTGCGTGTTTGGAATAACGCCCCAGCGCCAAAAGCCTTCTTTGTTATCGGCACAGTCACGGAGCATTCCAGACCCCGCTACCTTGTAAGCTACCAGACGAAGGAAAACGGGGCTATTGATTCCGCAAGTCAATAAAAGTCAGGTAACAGACAACGAACGGCGAGACCAGAGCTTTCACCCTCCACCTCCCCCCACCCCATCCCTCCAACACAGATAACGGCACGACTCGCGGTTTCACCCCCCCCCCCTCCCCCCGTCAACCCATTGCCCTCCACACAGACAACGGCAAAACCCGAGCCCCCCCCCCCCCCCCCCCCCCCTTTATTTTTTATGACTCAATTCAAACAACTTCAAAGAAGAGCTAAGCAGATTAGCCGCTGTACTACCGTTCATTACTTTTTCCTTTCATACTAAGGACTTTCAGTGGGTAGGGGAGGGACTAACTGACTTGGCATGGATCACCAAAGCAGGGACTGTGTGACAGGAAGCGAGTAATGGAGAGTACTGTGTATTGTATTTCCTTTCCTTTTAGTTCAGTGTTGCTTTACGTCCACAGAGACCATAAGGACTGTTAGGGACGGGGAGCCCAGGACGTCCTCCTCGACTGTCACATAGTTTCTGAGCTATTCAGCGAGTTCAAGTTATGTTGCTTTACGTCCACAGAGACCATACGGACTATTAGGGACGGGGAGCCCACGACGGCCACCTCGGCTTTCACACAGCTCCTGAGCTCTGAGGTGTACACCAGCAGCTACTTGTACCAGCAGGGCCCACACCAGGCGTTAGAAGAACCGAATTATCGATCCAGAGGGTTAGTTAGTTAGTTACAATCTGAAACAGAACGAGGCCCATTACAATCTGAAACAGAACGAGTCCCAGAGTGCCTGCGCAGCATCAGCAAACAAGGGAGTTAATTAACGCTCGAAAGACGTCACACAAGTTGTACACGACGACACAGACCCGAGTCGCCGACGGTAACTCTCACCTGGCATGCGAGTAAACACAAGGTACATAAATTCCACCAGAGGTACATCTTTTTTATTTATTTAGTCAGTTCTTGGATCTGAACGTCTCGCCAACCGCAAAGGTCACCTCATCATATTCCAAATTCTTTTCCACCAGTTCAAAACAAGTCACTAAATCCGCAGTCAGATTTACTCAAATTTCTTTCTCTTGATTCTTTGTCAGATTTTCTGTTGCCTTCATGTTGTTTGATATAAAAATGCTCGTTACCGCAAAGTGAATTTAGTTAATCATGCTTGTGAGCTTAGCTTGTCTAACCCTCATCAGCCTCACGCAATAATCTTGTTTGTCCACATTTACATGAACGTCAGTAAACTTTGCTTAAACCATATTTACTCAAAAGTTGGCTCATGCTTCCAGACACATTGTAGTCAGCGAGCAAGTATAAAAATAAATTAAAAAAAGTCAATAACAAGTACATCTCAATATGTACACTTCATGCGCTGTATGCATTCAGCAGCGGCCATTCAAATCTTTACAATGACAAGCACAATCAATGTTTTCTTCTGTCCCAGCAAGATGACATTAGACAAAGTCAAACAGCGACACGACTCATTCACTGTCACGGTGGACCCAGAAAAACTCACTTCACGTTCTCTCTCTCTCTCTCTCTCTCTCTCTCTCTCTCTCTCTCTCTCTCTCTCTCTCTCTCTCTCGCACACAAACGCCCCTTGTCTCTAACTCTACATGTACACTATACATTAAAGTATCGGTCTAAAACTAATACCTAGCAAACCCACACCTGATCTCCCCACCCACCACCCACCCCTCCCACAACACATGCACACACACGCGTACACACCCATTCACCCCTCCCACAACACATGCACACACACGCGTACACACCCATTCACCCCTCCCACAACACATGCACACACACGCGTACACACCCATTCACCCCTCCCACAACACATGCACACACACGCGTACACACCCATTCACCCCTA
>OY757552.1:3304264-3309264 GCA_963584105.1 Alviniconcha strummeri
ACACACACACACACACACACACACTACTCATATTTCACGCTGTTTGATACGGCAGTGCATTCACACACACACACACACACACACACACACACACACACACACACACACACACTACTCATATTTCACGCTGTCTGATACGGCAGCTTGACAAAGCCCACGAAGTGCGGAAGAAATCCATAACCCCATTACTCCTGTAGCTGCGCAGCTGACCACGTGCAACACGAACACTACGGGGTCAACGGTCTGGTCACTCCATCCGCCACAGCCCGAGTTGGTGCGTGGACAACGGCCGTCAGACCGGACGGCAGATTAACATCAACATTGATCAAAGCCACACGGAACGCACACCCGGCACGACCGGGGTACAGAGAAACCTCTCGTGCTACAGACACTCACGCACCCGGGGTACCAAATACCCAACAGCCGCAGCGACACGAGTCAAGCTGGTGTGAATGGCCCGATTATAAAGTTTTTTGCGGGATCAATATTCGCTCGGAACGGTCACCTAACCACAGTATGGAAAATCAAAATTAAAAACAAGGCGACAGCGGAACAGCCAGATTTAATTCGCTGTTTTATACCAGGACGACCGGTTCCTTGGATTACGTTACCCACACGGACAAAGTAGTGATGAACACAGCAGACCGGCTCCTTGGATTACGTTACCAACACGGACAAAGTAGTGATGAACACAGCAGACCGGCTCCTTGGATTACGTTACCCACCCAGACAAAGTAGTGATGAACACTGCAGAAGGAACGTGACGCTTGTGCCGTTACAATCAATCATACGTTAACAACAGCAGTGTGGGGCATCACAAGTGAGCCTGGGATTAAACCTATGCTCTGAGGTAGACCTATGTGCACTGAGGTAGATCTATGCTCGGAGGTAGACCTTTGCACTAGAGGTAGATCTATGCACTAGAGGTAGACCTATGCTCGGAGGTAGACCTTTGCACTAGAGGTAGACCTATGCACTAGAGGTAGACCTATGCGCTAGAGGTAGACCTAAGCTCTGAGGTAGACCTACGCTCTGAGGTAGACCTTTGCACTAGAGGTAGATCGATACTCTGAGATAGTTCTATGCACTAGAGGCAGACCTATGCGCAGACCAATAGACCTGTGCTGACCTAGGTTGACTTATCCACGGTAGACATACGCACATGAGGTAGACCTATACACCTGAGGTAGACCGATGCACTGGAGGTAGACCTAGTCGCTTTATGCAGACCTAAGACTTGAGACAGCCCTACCCACTTGAGAAAGACGTACGATTTATAAACAAAACAATCGCTGGTGCGTTACCAATCACTCTGGGTTGTGTTATGTTACTGTATCATTTGTGACACAGACTGTGGTGACCTCTGAAAACGGAGAGGAGCTAATACATAAACAGAACGGGGAAAAGATGTACAAAAGACGAAATAAAAAGGTGGCACCTATTACAACATTTTACAAACAGGAGGTGATACATGTATGCATGCGTAGGCATGCACCGTAGTACTCGGACAGACAATACAGTGGTACATGTATACGTACACAAGCAAAGACATCAGTAGTACTGTGGTATATGTATACGTACACAAGCAAGGTTGTACTCGGACAGACACCAGTACAGCGGTACATGTATACGCACACAAGCAAAGTGGTACTCGGACAGACAGACAGACAGACAGACAGTACTGATGACCTATCAAACACAAGCAACGTGGTACTCGGACAAACATCAGTACAGTACAGTGGAACCCAAGCTGAAAGAAGAAGATGATAATGATGATGATGATAACGACGACGACGACAACGATGATGAAGAAGAAGAAAAAGAAGAAGAAGATGATGATGATGATAATGATGATGATGATGATGATGATGATGATGATGACGATCAAGAAGAAGAAGAACAAGAAGATGATGATGATGATGATGATGACGAAGAAGATGATGAAGATGTTGGTGAAGAAGAAAAAGCGTACTCACCCCTTCATCCCCAGACTCGGCCCCCGCGGTGCCGGTGCCGGCGGCCCCTCCCTCCTGGGAGGCGAGGGAGGAGACGGAGCCGCGCCTGATTTGCATATTCTGGGGGCTGGCCAGCGGGATGTGCAGCACGTCGTCCTCCGTCATGGCGCCGTCCCGCAGCGCCTGCTCCGCCATCTTCAGCTTCTGCAGGTTGCCCAGCGCCACCTTCTTGTACTCGCCGATCACGCGGCGCAACTCGTCCTCGTACTCCTCCTTCATGCGCGCCACCTCCTTCTCCTGCCGCTCCTGCGCCTTGCACTTGCTGAGGTACTGGGCGCGCGCCTCGTCCCGCTGCTTCGTCAGCCTCGCCACCTCCTCCTCCATCTGCTGCACGCGGGCCTGGCTCTCCTTCAGGCTCAGCCCCAGGCGGTCCTCCTCCCGCGACAGCATGGGGGTCATGCGGCCCCCACCCGGGGTGCGCGCGCGGTCGGACGGGGTCTTGGCTCGCACGATTTCGTCCGTGATGGAGTCCAGCCCCGGGGTTTGCCTGCCCGTACCGCTGGGGGTCTTCATTCCCCCTCCTCCTCCTCCGTCTTTGGACTCGGGGGTGTGGGGTCTAGTCCGTGGGGTGCGCGGGGTTTCGAACCCTGGGGTGTGCGCTCTGGCGCTGGCCGGGGTCCGGGACCGCTCGGACATGGGCGTCTTGGAGCCCGGCGTGTGGGAGCGGTGGAGCCTGATCTCGTCCTCCTTGTACTTGAGCACCTGCTGCAGCTCGTAGTCCTTCTGCTTGATCACCTCCTCCTTCATGCGCGCCAGCTCCTTCTTCTTCTCGTCCTCGAACCGCTTCTCCATGGCCGCGTGCTCCTGCTTCCGCTCCTTCTCATAGAACTCGCGGATCTGCCGCATCTCTTCGATCTTGTCCTTGTTCATGGCCTTCACCTTGGCGCGCTCCACCTCCAGCTCCGCCTTCAGCTTGCTGTAGCGTCGCCGGTAGTCCTCGTCCCCGCGGAAGGAGTGTCGCTGGCGGCGGTCGCGGTGGAGGTGTCCCTCCGACTTGGCGCTGATGCTGGCCGGGCTGGAGGCGCGGCTGATGTCGTTAATGTTGAAGTCCAGCATCTCCATGTCCTCGTCGCGGAGGCTGACTTTGCTGCTGCTGCCCGACAGGCGGCGGCCCACGTTGTAGGCGGCGGCGCTGGCGGTGGTGAGGTCTGCGGTGGACATGGTGATCAACGGGCGGTGGTGTATGGGTGTGGTTGGGGTGGTTGTGGTGGCGGGGGGGTGGGGGGTAAGCGCCAAGATTCCCTGTCCTAGCCTCACGTGCACTTCAGGTCACCGCGTCCTGACGCACACACACATTGTCTACAGCGGTAGGTGTTAGGGGTGGACTCCTCCCTGTTCTTGTCCCAGAGAACAGTTAGTTAGTCATTGGATTTTGAACGTCCTGTCAACCGCTCAAACTCTGCCATTAGCAGATGCGAAGGCACATTTCAAAACTTTCTCATACGTAATCCTTTTCTCAAGTCAAATCAGAGAACATTTTTCAGTTTTGACAATAATTTCCTGGTAGCGTTGGCGATTCTTTGCTTTTGGCGATCGTTTTTTTGTTCTATTTTTTTACGACGTTTGGACGGAGTCGGTTTGAGGTAAACACCACAGCACTGAGTTTATCTGTTTGATTAAATATGCTTAAAGTGTAATAAAAAGCGACACAGGAACAAATCACTTCACTTTCCTTTCCAAATACTCCCATAAAATTCCCGATGGAAACCCTGGCTGACAATAAACACTCAATAGAAAATACGACTGTCTGCTGCACAGGAACAGAATCCAGTATCAAAATTACTTTAACGACATCTGTATGGCTCAAAAAAGGAAAAAGCCAAACATCTATTAATGCTGGAATGTGTATCACAGTCACGATCTGGACGGATTAGGCAATGAATAAATAATACAAGTTATTCACATTTTAAATACACTTTTTACGTTCTCCACAGCTCCTGCAATGCTGACTATGGAGATCCAGCAAACGAACGATGACGCTGTGCTGTGTCAGTTGAAAGAATCCATTACGAATTAAACAAAACCTTCAACCACCTTGCCATACATTTTTTTTTTTAAATAAAAAAATAATGCTGTCGGACTCGTTTGCAAGTATAGTTTGAAGCGTCACTTGAAGCGTCAATATTAAACAAGAGTCCGTGGAAGAAAGCGTCACATCATGAAAGCTGCTGCAAGTGGATGGAGGTAAGTAACTTCTTTTTTACGCCCAGTCAACCAGGACGGTTATGTTAAGTGACTGGAAAGAACGGAAGACTTTAACGTGCTTTTAGCTGTATCGTGTAAATGGTGAATCACGCTTCCGTTGAAGACCTCTGTTGATAAAGTGATCGTCCGTTGTCGATCACCCTCTTGGTCACGTGCAGTAGTTCATCCACTCTCGGTAATCCACGCACTTAGGAACGGTCGTCTTACACTGAAAACTTCTCACGCGTGTGTAAACTCCCGTTTTTGTTGTACTCGCTCTACCTTCAGATCACTCACGCGCCTTAGGCCCATACCCTGCTTCAGTAATGGCAGCAGTCGGTCAGCCTTGAAGCCATTCTCTCGCACATAATCCGCTTTGGCAGTCGCCGTCCTGTTCGGAAATCATTCCCACACATGCATCTGGTCAGCTTGGCCGGCAGCAGTCGTCCAGACTTGACTGAAACGACTCTCACACACACGCGTCCGGCGGTTGCGGTCACCCGGAGGCCTCAAAGCAGGCTGGCAGAACAAGGATGTCCCAGATGTACACCCGATGTCCCGAACTGAGTTCTGACGGCCCAAATGCTAACAGACTGTGTTCCAACGGACTGTGTTCCCGCGGACTGGGTTCTCACCGTGTTCTAACGGACTGTGATCCAACGGATTGTGTTCTCGCAGACTGTGTTCTCAGTAATGGACTATGTTCTCACGAACTGTATTCCGTTGGACTGTGTTCTAACGGACTGTATGCTCATTGACTGTGTTCTAACGGACTGTGTTCCAATGTCCGATCCATGGGTC
>OY757552.1:3315188-3330188 GCA_963584105.1 Alviniconcha strummeri
CGACGTCTGGCGTGGTAGACACCCTGTCGTGCAAAGTAGGTGTGAGGGAAGATAAGCGGAGAGATGGTTTACGCGGTGTGGATTCCGAAAATATCATTTTCTCAGTTTGCCTTCGGCTGCTCCGTTGTTCGCTCCGTAGGTAAGTGATATGCACGATATGCTCGCTCGTGATGTGTATGTCTGCCTTTGCCAGGTATAGCAGAGGTAGGGAGAGGGACGGAGGCGAGATAGAGAAAGAGATTTTCGAGGTTTGAGATGAGGGAACCTCCTACGTTAGGAAAATCTCTTTCTCTATCTCCCCTCCGTCCCTCTCCCTACCTCTACTATACCTGTTAGTAATTGTATATGTATGTATGTATGTATGTATGTATGTATGTATGTATGTATGTATGTATGTGTGTGTGTGTGTGTGTGTGTGTGTGTGTGTGTGTGTGTGTGTGTGTGTGTGTGTGTGTGTGTGTGTAGTACAGCAAGGACTGGCTGCTGGATATGTCCAAATGGACTAATGCGTCTATTCTTAAGTATTAACGTTTTCGAGTTCGAGTTCCCCGACGATACCAGCATGTCCTAGCCTTATGAGCTGTCTAAACAGGGGTCATATTGAAGGGACTAACGGTTTGAAAACTGATGTTTCATTTGTGTACATGGATTTCTGTTTTACGTTTGCGAAGTGATTGGTTTTCTAAACTGACTTGAGAAAGCATATATATATTTCAGAAAAGGTTTTGAGTTTGTGTTTTACCTACTTCTTACGACTGTTTAAAAAAAATCTGAATACATACAAGTTTTTAACATGGACATATTCTTAACAGATATTGTGTACTGGCAAAATGTGTAACGCCCTGAGATAACCGTAATGGCTGACTGGGCGTAAAACACCAATTACTTCCTTACTGACTGGGCGTAAAACACCAATTACTTCCTTCCTTACTGACTGGGCGTAAAACACCAATTACTTCCTTCCTTACTGACTGGGCGTAAAACACCAAATTACTTACTTCCTTACTGACTGGGCGTAAAACACCAATTACTTCCTTCCTTACTGACTGGGCGTAAAACACCAATTACTTCCTTCCTTACTGACTGGGCGTAAAACACCAATTACTTCCTTCCTTACTGACTGGGCGTAAAACACCAATTACTTACTTCCTTACTGACTGGGCGTAAAACACCAAATTACTTACTGACTGGGCGTAAAACACCAATTTACTTACTTACAACCTAACTTCCCTCCCCCCCTTCTCTCTCTCTCTCTCTCTCTCTCTCTCTCTCTCTCTCTCTCTCTCTCTCTCTCTCTCTCTCTCTCTCTCTCTCTCTCTCTTTCTCTCGTTGTTTATGGGGCGGGTGACAGGGTTGCAACCGGATGAAATATACAATTCTACAATGTCGCCACCTGAATGAGTAGTCTTCATTAAATGTAATGCGTATTTGAGTGGGAGACCGAAGGAACTGGCTGGGGCGCGTGTGTTGCTGTTTATCACTTCTTCTTTTTTTTTTAATAGCACTATACTCCGCTGTCCTGCAGGCTCACTGCGCTCTTGTGTGCGATTCTGATTACGTAGACATGGTGCTTAACGTCCACAGAAACCGTACGGCTTATTAGGGACGGGGAGAAGGGGGGAGGGGTTACGGAAGTGGGGGGAGAGGGAGACTATTATACCTATCTCCACACTGTCACCACCAGAATGACTCCTGCATTAAGATGGGCAGTGGTGAGAGCCATTTCAGTCTTTCATTAATTGTGAGGGACAAAGTCCAGAGACCACAATTTTTGAAGAGAAAGGAAAGCCGAAGCGCATTCGAACCGAGGTCCCTCTGCTTACCAACCTAACGCCTTACCGCTTGGCCAGACCGGCTCATGATTCTGATTGAATGACTGCACGAGGGTCGCTTTTTATAGCGCGTTTTGTGGATATCCACCTAAGCGGTGTACTTACGACGCTGTTTGTCTGCTACATGGCTGGTTCCACGTCAAACCACTACCCTCGCGGCGCACGTTCTGTGTACACCATTTAACTATGCGCCGGTTACAGTGTCACCTCATTCCAAGCCACATGCTTACGGTGCATGTGTGTTTAGCTGCAACCTGCCACCTACACTTCTGTCGGAATGACCGGGGTCTTTTTCGTATGCTACCTCGGTAACACAGGGTTGGAACAGATACCGAAATGAGAGTCAGCACAGAAAGCTGACCCTGAAAAACACAATTCTCGCGCCGCTCCTACCGGGACTCGAACCCGCAACCTTTCAGTCACGAGTCCTGTACTCTAACCACTGAGCTATCCCCGCTTCCAGGTGTGTGTGTGTGTGTGTGTGTGTGTGTGTGTGTGTGTGTGAGAGAGAGAGAGAGAGAGAGAGAGAGAGAGAGAGAGAGAGAGAGAGAGTATGTATGTATGTCTTAGGTATTGCTTGGGAAGTTTATACAGCGCAGTGGATTAAACTGGGGTTAGGGAACAGTGCTTGTAAGAATGATCAGTTATCATTATGTAGTTGTAAAGACTGGGCAGCGCTGAGAGCCATTTTGTTGTTTCATTAATGGTGAGGTGCAAAGTGAAAAGACAGAGTCGAGTGCACAGCAGTTGTTTCGCTGAGAAAGGAGAGGCGGCGAAGCGGACACGAACTGACACCCGCCCGCTCACCGGCCTAGTGCTTTAAGGTGCTGACACTCGACCTAGCGCCTTATGGTGCTGACACACGACCCGCTCACCAGCCTAGCGCCTTAAGGTACTGACACACGACCTAGCGCCTTAAGGTACTGACACACGACCCGTTCCGGCCGCATGCTTGAGGAGGACTCTCCCAACCTGATCTCAAACGGATCGCGTGTCAGCATAGCCGTAGGGCGGAAACGGCTCAGCGTACCGTTTGAACCTGAACGTTTCAAATACAGCATGCTATATTCCAAACAGATGTATTCGCCAGCCAATGAGCGCCCGCCGTTAGGACTGAAATGAGGGAAATGCGGGAGGTTACAAAGCAGGAAGGTAACTCTCGAGTAGCGGCAAAGTTGAATACGTCGACCTGCCCCTTGCTTTAACCTGTCAATTTCGGATTTATCGTGTAGCTGCCAGAACTTTTAAGACGGGCGGATCCGACCGCTTGAAGTTCGAACGGTCATGCTCAACTCTAGGGCCAAACTGGTTCGTGTATGGCTAAACCGGTTCGCGCTATTACCGCTGTATGACCAAACCGGTTCGTGGGCCAGCGCTGTTACCGCTGTATGGCCAAACCGGTTCGTGTGTCAACATCGTTACCGCTGTATGGCCAAAACGGTTCGTGTGCCAGCGCTGTTACCGCTGTATGGCCAAACCGGCTCACACCCAGTGGGACAGCGCAAACCCTTTATATGGAGAGCCTTTTCCTAGTACCTGCGAATTCCGAGACACTCAGAAGCACACTGATGTCTAGAACTTGATGAGCCTTAAAAAGCACACACACACACACACACACACACACACACACACACACACACACACACACACACACACACACACACACACACACACACACACACACACACACACACACACAAGGTTGACTTGCTAGCGTTATGTATTGTATATCGTGATTGATTATTATATATTAAGGTTCACTGCTAGTGTTACGTATTGTCCTGTATGTCCTGTTGACTACTAGCATTGTGTTACGTATTGTCCTGTATGTCCTGTTGACTACTAGCATTGTGTTTTGTATTGTTCCATTAAAATTAGCGTTCTTTTTGCACACGTGTTGTCCACATCGCCATAGCAGCAAGCACCAGATGTTTCCCGTGCTGTATTTCTCTTCTGGTTTCTTTCTTAGCGTGTTTGTTCAACTGTCTGCTTCAGTTCCATACCCCGCACATCTCCCCAGTATCTGTCTGATCTCCTTCAACCTGCACACACTCCAGACAGACGGTTACGGTCTGCATCCGACAGCCGTTTCTTGGTCACCGCTAGTGTAAACACAAACACGTCTAGTGAAAAAGCTTTTTCTCACGCGTCTGTTTGGAACAGTTTGCCACGAACATTCAACCACTCTGGATCGTCTTCCTCTTTCAGAACGGCCCTCAGTAACTCTTCAATAACTACTGTACTTCAAAACTACCTTTTTTTCACAGCAGTGCCCCCACCCCCACCCCCTTCTCAGTTCGTCCATCCGTATGTGTATGTGTATGTGTATGTGTGTGTGCGAGTGAGTGTGTGTGTATGTGTGTGTGTGTGTGTGTGTGTGTGTGTGTGTGTGTGTGTGTGTGTATGTGTGTGTGTGTGTGTGTGTGTGTGTGTGTGTGTGTGTGTGTGTGTGCACGCGCGCGCGCGTGTCTTATCGTAAAGCACTCTGGGCTCCCACCTTGTGTGGTAGATGCACGCTATGCAAGTCGCCCGTTATTATCATCATTATTATTTGTTGTAACCTTGCTGCGGTCGGTTGATGACTGTGTGGTGGCCTGTGTTTGCAGGACCAGCAGTACCCCGCCCCGTCCTGCAGCCAGAGGACGGGACTGCTGGCTGAAGCGGCCGCAGGTCGCCACCAACCTCCTAACGCTCCCAGCAACGGCCGCATCAACGACCGAGAGGCTGCAAGGAGACCCTGCAAGTGTCGTAGCCATGGAGTGTCTTAAAGAGATCGTTCCCGACGTCAGCCATCCTTGCGAGGTGCCCATCTGCGAGGAAGACGGGCAGCAAAGTCCACGTGCACGGTAACAGCTTGTGTTTGCTCCACTGGCTGCTGGCTGTCGTGTGCACGCGGGTCAAAGTCGTGCCCGCCGCTTCGCTCTGATCTTGTTCAGTGACCTGCCTCAGCGTGTCGCCATGCGGACCGCCAGGTTTTGACAGCGGGAGGCTGGGCGCTGCCGGGCGGGTGCAGGTTCATCATGCACGTCACGATGCTGACACGGAGGAGGGTGAAGAGAGGCTTGTGCCTCGGTCTTGGATGCTACGCCCTCTTCCTTCTCTTCAGCCTGACCACCTGGCACCGCGGCCAGAGCGATGACATGGACCTGAGGCCTGAACGACTGGGGCGTGCGGCGTTGTCAGATCACCACGTGGAAGACTCCGACGAGGATGTGGACGACCATGACTCGCAAGACGGACAGGTCATGCTGCCGGAGACTCTGGACAGAGTTCTTCAGCAGCACCCCGGTGCTCCAGCGGCCAGGAAGAAGCTTTCCAAGCCGGAATCTCGCCATATCAACGTCATCGTGGAAGACGCCCTCCCTGGCACGTTCATCAAACACGCTTCTCCGCCAGAAAGCAGCTCCGAATTCAAGGACTTGAGACCGAAAGTCGTGGACGAAGATATTCATCCACTGGACCGATTAAAAGCCACGAAGAGACACCAGTTAGATAGGATAAAAGCAGCGAGAAGGGGCGGAGAGAGCCAGAGCATGGGCATAGCCAGACAGAACGCTCTGGCTCCGCGAGAACCTCTCCCGAGGGAAGAAGACATGCGTGTCGAGGATTCAGCCCCACTGGACGGACACTCGCAAGAAAACGCCCAGAGCGAAGGAGTGTGGCTCGCACCCGATGGCAGAGCCGACGCCCTGGTCCAGACAAAAACTCTGAATCCTGTCAGAGCAGATCAGCCTGGCCAGGGACACCCGGTTGCCCTGCCCGCCAAAACCGATTCCTTGCGGACAGCTGCCATGCTAAACATCTCCGTCAGTAACACGACAGCCAAGTTTAAAGAACTGGCCGACGTCACCATCTACTCGGCATTCTACGACGACAGGTTGTCTGTGCCGCTTGTGCGCATGCTTGCTGTTGGACCAATCAGCAGACGCCCTTCTGCAACCAGCCTGTGGTGTGTTTTTGCGACCGAATCGTCCGAACCAGTTCAGGTGTCCTTCCATCAAACCGCTGACTGCAGGAGGATGAAGAAATACTGCTTCTACATGCTGCATTGTGAGGTGAGGTGATACACCGTTCTTCTTCTTCTTCTGCTTCTTCTTCTTCTTCTTCTTCTTCTTCTTCTTCTTCTTCTTCTTCTTCTTCTTCAACGTCTTCTTTTTTACCCTGCGCAGGACGTGAAAATTCAGTTACCCACCCGTCTTAGTCTTGTCTTCATCCGTGAATCGTTTGTCTTTTTAATGTTTTCCTAGCCCTTCATCTGGGTCCTTATTCTTATTCTTTGTCCTTTTTCTTCTCTATTTTTTATTTTTATTTTTATTATTCGCCCTGATATAACGGTGCTGGTTGACTGAGCGTAAAGCATCAAGTCACTTACTTGTTTTCTTTCTTTATACGCCCCACCGTTGCGAAGTTGGCGTGCATACTGGAATGACTGTGTCCGTTGGTCTGTGTGTCCGTCTGTCATCTGTCCGTGTGTCCGAGCTTTATTCGAAGATAGCTTCTAAACCGCTTGGCCTTTTGTGTCCAAACTTGATATGCTGGTGCATCATCTTGAGCCGGAGTGTCGTGCGAAAGCAAAACGGGCTGATGTCTTCATGGCCAAGGACGCAATGAGGACTTATGTAATCAAAATATTACTATTTCCATTTAATTTTTATCTTCTGAACTTACGATTCTTTTGCAACCAAAACTTAGTTTGGTGGTAGATCATCATATGCCAAAGTGTCCAGTCAAACTACTGGCAGCTGATGTCAATGTCAGGGCCACAACGAAGGTTCAGAATCTTGTAAAAAGAATGGATTGATGTGTTCATGTCACAGTGAATCCTATATTGATTTTGTGTGTGTGTGTGTGTGTGTGTGTGTGTGTGTGTGTGTGTGTGTGTGTGTGTGTGTGTGTGTGTGTGTGTGTGTGTGTGTATTACAGATATATTTGCAACTCAAGCATATATTTTATGGTGTATGACACAGGTGGGATATATCTACCTGTAGTTCCTCCATGCCAGGTGAGTGTGTATGGGAGACGATTGGGATTTGTGCAGTGCCGTGGCGTGCGCTGTGCACATGGCGTGAAAGGCTGTGGGTTCCCTGTGCTGACCGTTGGCTCCGTCTGGTTGCAGGTGCCTGACGGAGTGCAGTACTCGCCGGCGCGGGCCTCCAACACTTTGCTGGTGGTAGTCGGCAAGCGAGAAGACAACTTCCTCAGCCAGAGCGGAGAGCGCGCGCGCCTTGACGTCATCGTCAACCGGAAACCGTCCACCGACCACGCGGCTTCCTCCTCCAGGTCCGACCGCTCGCCGCTCTTCTCCGTCTGTGTGCCCCCGCTGTTCGGCAAGCTGAACGTCCTGCACTTTGTGGAGTTCGTAGAGCTGAACCGCCTACTGGGCGCCTCGTACTTCACCTTCTACACGTTCCGGGTGTCGCGGGAGATCTCCAGGGTGCTGACGTTTTACGAGGAGGCTGGTGTGGCGCGGGTGCTGCCCTGGGACCTGCCCGCCCCCAACAACGTGTGGTACAGAGGGCGGGGCCTGGCTCTGGGCGACTGCCTCTTCAGGAACATGCACCTCTTCCACTACGTCGCCTTCCACGACCTTGACGAGTTCGTGGTGCCGCGGAAAGTGTCCTCGTGGCGCGGCCTGATGGACACTGTCCACGCCCAGTCGGAGAACCTGGACACCATCGCGGCGGTGTACGAGCTGCTGCCGGTGATGTTCTACTCCGCGCGGACCGAGGCCAAGCTCCGTGCCGGCGCGCTGCTGTCGGAAGCATCCAAGTTCTTGACGCTGAGGAACACGCTTCGGGGAAGTGTCTCCAGCGCCAACTTCAGCAAGCTGCTGGTCAGGCCGGACAGAGTGTTGGAGCTGGACGAGCACCACGTGGTGCAGCCAATATCCGAGCTGTACGTGTCCTATCAAGTCGACCCCCACACGGCCTCCGTGCACCACTACCGGCAGCTGACCTGCTCGCCGTCTCCGGAGGGTTCGGCCGTTGAAAACTGCGGTCAACTGTCGGAGGATCGCACCGTTTGGCGTTACAAAAGTTTGCTGGTGGAGAGAACGAAGACTGTGTTGCAGCGCCTGAACCGACTGGGAGCAAGTCTGACGTGAGTGTAGCTCAGTCCTGCATTTGCTGGCGCTGGTTGTCAGGCTGTGGGACCTGTCGGTGCAGCAGTTACTGACGCTGGTTGTCAGGCTGTACGACCTGTCGGTGCAGCAGAGCGGCCTGCGCGTGACGCACACCCTGAGCCAGACCGACGAAGGAAGAGACAAATTGTCCCGCACAATTTAATCGTGACTTTAGTATAGCAGCGGAGATGTAGTACTTTAGCCTTCTACAATACCTCACTATGCCGAGCGTCTATGACTTGAGCACGACTCGAAGAAGAGGCACAGATCGAGCGCCCGTGAATCCAGCACGACTTGAAAAAAGAGGAGGCGGATTCCAGCAAGGCCAGAGGTCGAGCGCCTATGACTTGAAAAAGGTAGCGCTTTCCAGCGAGACCAGAGTTCCAGTGCCAGGGCACAGCTCGCCCCGAACATTGTCTGCCTTCATTGACCTCTTTCTGTGTCCAGTGCGTCTCACACCTACTGTCACCAGAGTCTCGCCTGACGGACGCCTTACAGCTGACATCTACGTCATCAGTCACACGTCTGACTGAAGCCTTACATATCACAGCTACGTCATCAGTCACACGTCTGACTGAAGCCTTACATATCACAGCTACGTCATCAGTCGTCTGACTGAAGCCTTACATATCACAGCTACGTCATCAGTCACACGTCTGACTGAAGCCTTACATATCACAGCTACGTCATCAGTCACACGTCTG
The DNA here is from genome assembly GCA_963584105.1 of Alviniconcha strummeri. Taxonomy (NCBI): domain Eukaryota; kingdom Metazoa; phylum Mollusca; class Gastropoda; family Provannidae; genus Alviniconcha; species Alviniconcha strummeri. Next base: position 3,323,846 of record OY757552.1, read on the forward strand.
ACTGAAGCCTTACATATCACATCTACGTCATCATTTGAAGCCTTATAGATCACATCTAGGTCATCAATGACTCGCCTAACTAAAGCCTTACAGCTCACATCAATCATATGACTCGCCTGACTAAAGCCTGACAGCTCACACCAACTTCATCGATTTTATCACACTCGACCTGCAAAGTGTCTCTACATGAATAACACCAGAGACAGTGGGTGTGCTGTCTGTGGACACACCAGAGTCAGCAGGTCTGGTGTTATGAACACACCCATGACAAGAGGTCTGATGTTATGGACACAAAAGAGACTATGGGTCTGCTGTTACGGACACACCAGGGTCTACTGTGACGGACACACCAGAGATTGTGGGTCTACTGTTACGGACATACCAGAGACTGTGGATCTACTGTTACGAACACACCAGAGACTGTGAATCTACTGTTATGGACACACCAGAGATTGTGGGTCTACTGTTACGGACACACCAGAGATTGTTGGTCTACTATTACGGACACACCAGAGATTGTGGGTCTACTATTACGAGCACACTTGAGACTGTGGGTCTACTGTTACGGACACACCAGAGATTGTGGGTCTACTGTTACGGACACACCAGAGCTTGTGGGTCTATTGTTTCGGACACACCAGAGATTGTGGGTCTACTGTTACAGACACACCACCGATTATGGGTCTACTGTTATAGACACACCAGAGACAGTGGGTCTACTATTACGGACACACCAGAGACAGTGGGTCTACTGTTACGGACACATCGAGAAAAGGGTCACCGCAAAGAGCGCATTACCCACACAGAACCGTAACCCTCGGTTCTGCACAATGCGTACGCTGACCCACTTTCGGCGCTCGTCCACCTCGGTGTTGTAGTTTGAGGCTGGGCAGTTTGGAGCCTGGCAGGCGATTCTAGCTTGTTGTGTACTACATTCACGTTCATCATTGCTCAATTCGCCATCATTCACTGACATTTGTGGAAGCTGTTCTTGTGTGTAGCTCATTGTGTTCTCTTTCGTTTGGTTGTTTTTGCTAATTTCTTTTCGGTGGGAGGGGGGGGGTGGGTACATATTGTTTTGGCTGCGTGCAATGTTCGGTGCGAACGACTCAGTATTCCTGCGGACATGCTTTTGTGCTGCATCATATTCACTTCTGCCCAAGAGGTTCCATTCATCTTCACTGCAGTGCTTCATCCTGTATACATAGGGCACACACCCAAAATGGACACCCAAGACTCGCTTAGAATAAACCTGTTTGGGAGTATCGTGGAGTCGGGTGGATGTGTCCTTTCCCCACGTAATCTTCGCATTAAATTGTGTGTGTGTGTGTGTGTGTGTGTGTGTGTGTGTGTGTGTGTGTGTGTGTGTGTGTGTGTGTGTGTGTGTGGTGTGTGTGTGTGTGTGTGTTTGTATGTGTGTGTGTGTGTGTGTGTGTGTGTGTGTGTGTGTGTGTGTGTGAATGTGTGTGTGTGTGTGTGTGTGTGTGTGAGTGTGTGTGTGTGTGTGTGTGTGTGTGTGTGTGTGTGTGTGTGTGCGTGCGTGCGTTGGGCAGGGGGCATACATTGCGTACACACCCGCGGAACCTCGGTTTCTGGTGTCATCTGAAAGACCTTTGTAAAAGATTTCACTCCGGAGAGATCACGGGGCGGGCACAAAAGCCTAGCACGTAGCGGTGGTGCCCACACTCGATCAGTTTGTGGGGATTTGATGGTGTGCAGTGTGTTCCAGTGGGACACCCATTGACCAGTTTGTGGGGTTTTGGTAGTGTGCAGTGTGTTCCAGTGGGACACCCATTTGACCAGTTTGTGGGGTTTTGGTAGTGTGCTGTGTGTTCCAGTGGGACACCCACTTGACCAGATAAAGCCAAGCAGGTTGGGAGCCACTCATACAGAGTGGTTCCCTGTCTGCTTGGTTTTACTTTTCTTCTTTTTTAACTCCCTCCCCTCCAAACAAAAGTCATGTAGGTCAGCTTTAACTTGAAGAGCTTTCCCCTCCAAACAAAAGTGATGTAGGTCAGCTTCAACTTGGCCTTGAAGAGCCTCCCCTCCAAACAAAAATGATGTAGGTCAGAAATAACTTGGCCTTGAAGAACCTCCTCCCAAAACAAAAGTAATGTAGGACAGTTTTTACTTGGCCTTGAAGAGCCTCCCCTCCAAACAAATATGATGTAGGTCAGCTTTAACTTGGCCTTGACGAGCCTCCCCTCCAAACAAATATGATGTAGGTCAGCTTTAACTTGGCCTTGAAGAGCCTCCCCTCCAAACAAATATGATGCAGGTCAGCTTTAACTTGGCCTTGAAGAGCCTCCCCTCCAAACAAATATGATGTAGGTCAGCTTTAACTTGGCCTTGAAGAGCCTCCCCTCCAAACAAATATGATGTAGGTCAGCTTTAACTTGGCCTTGAAGAGCCTCCCCTCCAAACAAATATGATGTAGGTCAGCTTTAACTTGGCCTTGAAGAGCCTCCCCTCCAAACAAATATGATGTAGGTCAGCTTTAACTTGGCCTTGAAGAGCCAGTGTTCTCGTTGCGCGCCACAAACTTTCCTGTCAGGCCGCGACACATTGTAGGTTTCCGTGCAGCTGGTCCTTCGTCCTTGTTCGCTCTCTCTGCATGTCCAGCGCATATTCCTTCCGCCAGTCAGTTTCACTTCATAGTTAGTGAGGTCACAGATTGCCGCCTTTATGCCATTCACAGTATCACGTGACATCGGAACGCGGTAAGAACAGGCGTTGAGTGTGTTCAAGTCATGTCAAATAAAGTCAATGATTATACTTTAATCATCCCTCATATCTGTAAAAAGAACATCAGAGCAGCGTCAACAGGATTTAAATTGATGGTAATAAACAACAGACATACTGGAATTTTGTTGTTGATTTTTAATCGATAATACAAATTATCACAGCATCAGTAATAAACAGACATAATGGATTTTCATAATGATTTTTTCTTCTTTTTTTTCTTGGGGGGAGGGATCGATAATACAAATTATCACAGAATCCCGGCTGTTACTTCATACAACGCGGCACAAGGTCCAAAATCAGAATCACCCAACAGCACAGCAAAATGACCGAATATTTACAAATTTAAACAGAGCCTTTGCATAAATGACCGCCACAGGTGCAGCGTATAACCCCCCCCCCCACCCCACCCCACCCCCCACCCTACACATACACACACAAACACACACACACAAGAAGAAGAGAAAAAAGAGTGGTGCATTCGCAAGTTCCTTCTGTGGAGTATCCAGCTGGCTTTCCTTCCTCTGTGTGACCTTTGACCGGAACACTTGCGGAAATGGGTCACTGCGTACTGGTCGACATCTGCTTTGAACGGTCTTTGAAACGACCACATTTACATCATTACAACAGACATATTTTGTCCAGCCGTTGTGCGAAAGTTGCACGTGCGTCTCGGTGACGTCTAAAGCATCTGACATGCTTTACACAGTAGCAACATGGACAGCCATAGAGTGACACATCTGGACTCTGTGCAGATGGTCTGTAGCTAAAGGTGTATGTTTTCGCAAGAAATGGGAAAAACAAACCGAAACACAGAACCCGTACCTTTCAGGGTTACTAGCCAGGTTCCCAGGAGATGTTTGTTTGTAAAAAGGCAGTTTAGACAAAAGTGTTATTTTCCCAGGGAGAAAGCGACCCTACGGTTGGTAACCGTGTCATTGCCAGGACCCGTAACAGTGTCGGTGACAGGCCCCGTAACAAGGTCATTGCCAGGCCCGCAACAGTGTCAGTGATAGGCCCCGTAACCGTAGTGGCAGGCCCCGTAACGTGACAGGCTCCGGAACAGTGTCAGTGACAGGCCCTGTGACAGTGTCAGTGACACTCCGTAACAGTGTCAGTGACAGGCCCGTAACAGTGTCAGTGACAGGCCCCGTAAGAGTGTGTGTGTGGGGGGGGGGGGGGGGGGGGGGGGCGAGGGGGGATAAGGAGAGTAAAATGTGTGAAACTGAGGACGGTGCTATTTGTGTGTGTGTATGTGTGTGTGTGTGTGTGTGTGTGTGTGTGTGTGTGTGCGTGCGTGCCTGCCTGCCTGCCTGCGTGCCTGCCTGCCTGCCTGCCTGCCTGCCTGCCTGCCTGCCTGCCTGCCTGCGTGCGCGCGCGCGCGCGCGTGTGTGTGTGTGTGTGTGTGTGTGTGTGTGTGTGTGGTTCCTGCCAAGAATTTCAAAGAGTTAACTCTTTTATGGATGTGAGAGAGCAAGAGAGAGCCGATGATGTGATGATGCATGTGCATAGCAAGTAGGTAAAAAGCGTTTCTGTATCACTGCCCTACTGACAGCAGTATTGACTCGGATATGGAATAACCAAGTAAATATATGCGTTGGCGTCATTTTTGTTTTCTTGTGATTTATTTGAGGTGGCAGTTAGTTACGCTTGTGGTTTTGTGTTGCCTGATGTACACAGATCAATAGTCCTACCGCCGCCACCACCACCACAACCATCATTTTTCTGGATACCATCCACATACCAAAAGAAAAATATGAATAAAGTTTTCTATTAATCAAGTTGTCAGAAGCAGAATGATGTTTGTTGATGTCAGACTAACAGTTAATGCCAGAAGCAGAATGTTAGTTGATGTCAGCTTAATAATTAATGCCAAAAGCAGAGTGATGATTGTTAATGTCAGATTAAATAGTTAATTCCACAAGCAGAATGTTTGTTAATGTCAGATTAAATAGTTAATTCCAAAAGCAGAATGTTTGTTAATTTCAGATTAAATAGTTAATCCCAAAAGCAGAATGTTTGTTAATGTCAGATTAAACAGTTAATTCCAAAAGCAGAATGTTTGTTAATGTCAGACTAAATAGTTAATTCCAAAAGCAGAATGTTTGTTAATTTGAGATTAAATAGTTAATTCCAAAAGCAGAATGTTTGTTAATGTCAGGTTAAATGTTAATTCCAAAAGCAGAATGGAGTTTGTTGATGTCAGCTTAATAATTAATGCCAAAAGCAGACTGGTGTTTGTTGATGTCAGCTTAATAATTAATGCCAAAAGCAGACTGGTGTATGTTGATGTCAGCTTAATAATTAATGCCAGAAGCAGACTGGTGTTTGTTGATGTCAGCTTAATAATTAATGCCAGAAGCAGACTGGTGTATGTTGATGTCAGCTTAATAATTAATGCCAGAAGCAGACTTGTGTTTGCTGATGTCAGCTTAATAATTAATGCCAAAACAAGACTGGTGTTTGTTAATGTCAGATTAAATGTTAATTCCAAAAGCAGAATGGAGTTTGTTGATGTCAGCTTAATAATCAATGCCGGAAGCAGAATGGTGTTCGTCGATGTCAGCCTAACACCAGAAGCAGACGGATGTTTGTTGATGTCAACCTAACACCAAAAGCAGAGCGAAGTTTTCTGGTGTCAGTTTAATGATGTTGTTGGTGTGAGGTGAGAATCTAGAGCAGAATAGTGTTTATTGCTGCCAACTCTACAGCAAAAACAGAATGGTGTTTATTGATGCCAGCTCTACAGCAAAAACAGAATGGTGTTTATTGATGCCAACTATACAGCAAAAACAGAATGGTGTTTTTTGCTGCCAACTCTACAGCAAAAACAGAATGGTGTTTATTGCTGCCAACTCTACAGCAAAAACAGAATGTTTGTGTCAGCTTCATACCAAAACCAGAATGATTAGTGTCTAAGTCTTGATGTCAGTCTAATGCCTAAAGCAGACTGGTGATGCTAACTTTAAGTAGAAAAACGGGATTGACGATTGATGCATGTTTGTTGATGTGAACGTTGTACCCAGAAAATAATGTCGATCAGTGTATGTCACCATAAGTGCAAAATAAAAAAATGAATTTCTTTGTTGTTGATGTTAATACCGACAGCAGTAGGTAGATCAATATCTGTCGACGTCAGTACAAAGTAGTGATTAATATCCGGTTGTTAATTATACCATCAACTCAGTACGAACAGCAGAATAGAGATTGATGCTAATTATAACATGAACTAACTTCGAAAGGCGGAATAGTGAATCAATTCTGCTAGCATTAATTGAATACCAGCTGTTCGAGTGGTGAGTTATACATGTTTGTTAGTATCAACTTAATACCAGCTGTTCGAGTGGTGAGTTATACATGTTTGTTAGTATCAACTTAATACCAGCTGTTCGAGTGGTGAGTTATACATGTTTGTTAGTATCAACTTAACACCAGCTGTTAGAGTGGTGAGTTATACATGTTTGTTAGTATCAACTTAATACCAACTGTTAGAGTGGTGAGTTATACATGTTTGTTAGTATCAAATTAATACCAGCTGTTACAGTCATGAGTTATACATGTTTGTTAGTAACAAGTCAATACCAGCTGCTAGAGTGGTGAG
>OY757552.1:3332688-3337547 GCA_963584105.1 Alviniconcha strummeri
TACTCTGTCTGTCTGTCTGTCTGTCTGTCTGTCTGTCTGTCTGTCTGTCTGTCTGTCTGTCTGTCTCTCTTCTTTTCTTCTGCATGATCCTTTGCAGATGACGGGACGTTTAAAATCCAACAGTCATATTTCTCTTCATTTTCCTTCTCACCATTGGCTGCCAGTTCTTTCACAAATACAATACAAACTCGCTTTTCTGTGCTACAATTACTTCAACTCGACCGTTCTACTTGACTGCATTCCTTTAAAAAAATCTTAACAAGAACGACTGCTAACGTTCTAAATAATAATAATAACGAAAATTTGTAAAGCGCCTACCCTGCGGCTCAAATCGCTGAACAATAATAATATAAACACACGTAATGTACATCCAGATGGAAAATGTTATCACTCAGCAATTTAACAAAGTCACCTGTGTGTAATTAACAATTTAACACATCACTGTTGACATCAACAACGGTTCAAGCATAACTATGTTTATATAACTATATTATATATAACTAAAACAACATCCAAACACATAAAAGATTCAAAAGAACGCTATTTATTTACAACAAAACACAACATGCACTTTTTCGGGGGTAATCTCATTTATCAAGCTACAAAGCGACACTTAAGCAACAGTTAAACGGTGAAAAACGATTTCAGTTAAAATGAGACGGAGGCTAAGACACTTATCCTTTTGGGGTTGGGCTGTGTTGTTTTCCTGTCCACTGCTTGGAAACGCTCGATAAAGGGGATTTCCCCGAAAATTCCGATGTTGTGTTTTGTCCTAATAAACAGCGTTCTTTTGAACCTTGTTTTGTGTTTGGATGTTGCATTCCTTCAAGTTTACAAACCAACCCGCCAGCAAAGCTCTGATACTTTCCATTTTCCCTCTGTGCAGAATAAAAAAGAAGTCACAGGCGCCACTCACTTGGTTGCAAGATCTTTTTCTTATGCTGCACTGTCTGTCTGGAACAGTCTCCCTTGCAAAGTTAGATTATCAAACACAGTCACATCTTTTTTTCTTGGACCTAAATATAGGTAATGACTGAAATATTTACACAGAGCAAAATGTAATCCGGAGGGACTATGATCCAAACACATAAAAGGTTCCAAAGAACGCTATTTATTAGGACCGAACCTCCAAAAGAACGCTATTTATTAGGACCAAACCTCCAAAGAACGCTGTTTATTAGGACCAAACCTCCACACAGAACGCTGTTTATTAGGACCAAACCTCCACAGAACGCTATTTATTAGGACCCAAACCTCCACAGAACGCTGTTTATTAGGACCAAACCTCCACAGAACGCTGTTTATTAGGACCAAACCTCCAAAGAACGCTATTTATTAGGACCAAACCTCCACAGAACGCTGTTTATTAGGACCAAACCTCCACAGAACGCTATTTATTAGGACCAAACCTCCACAGAACGCTATTTATTAGGACCAAACCTCCAAAGAACGCTATTTATTAGGACCAAACCTCCACAGAACGCTATTTATTAGGACCAAACCTCCACAGAACGCTATTTATTAGGACAAAACCTCCAAAGAACTCTATTTATTAGGACCAAACCTCCAAAGAACGCTGTTTTATTAGGACCAAAACCTCCAAAAGAACGCTGTTTATTAGGACCAAACCTCCAAAGAACGCTATTTATTAGGACCAAACCTCCAAAGAACGCTGTTTATTAGGACCAAACCTCCAAAGAACGCTATTTATTAGGGCCAAACCTCCAAAGAACGCTATTTATTAGGACCAAACCTCCAAAGAACGCTATTTATTAGGACCAAACCTCCAAAGAACGCTATTTATTAGGACCAAACCTCCAAAGAACGCTGTTTCTTAGGACCAAACTCAAACTAATAAACAGCGTTCTTTTGAACCTTTTATGTCTTTGGATCTTGTTTTAGAACGCCAGTATTCTTGTTTCAGATTATTATTTTCCGGAGGGACTATTCTAAGCGGACACCGGCACCCGCACACAAATACACACACTGAATATACAATATATACAACAGATATTAAACGGAGCTTTGTGGCGGAGGAAGACAGCATAGCGGAGCGGAAAACGTGGCAGGTCTACTGCTTTGGAATAAAGAAATTGTCAGAACTGAACGAGTCCAAAGAGGGTTTCTTTGTCGGAGAGGAAGGTGAAGGTCATTCACTGCATGTAGAGGGGCCGACAGCTGAAAAGGCGCGGGAACCAACAGTCTGTTATGAGGAATCTGAAGGCTGAGAGTATCACATGCAGAGCGGGGAGTACGGGAGGGAGTGTAATTTACTGTAAAGTTGAAGACAGAGTCCTTCGCAGAAAGTTGCATCCAGTTACTGGATCCAAGAACTGGTAATTACTGTTGAGCCTTATATTTCCTTGCCTTTGTTGAATTTCCTCGGAGCGTTCCTTTTTGGGTCCATAGGTAAAGGATAGAGTTCTGGTACATGTTTGTTTTCCTTCTACACTTCCACGCACACGCACGCGCAATCACGTACGGACACACACACACACACACACGCACGCACGCACGCACGCACGCACGCACACATACACACACAGAGTGATAATTATTTCTAAAGTGTAGTCAACTTCTCTGTCCACATACATTCATTCTGCTTGCTTCTGTGTTTTTCCCTCTCCTCGAGGTTCCCGTGTATTCTCCACACACGAATGTATTCACTACACAGGAGTGTAGGAGTGTATTCACCACACACGAGTGTATTCACTACACAGGAGTGTAGTCACCACACACGTGCGTAATCTCCATACACGAGTGTATTCGAGACACACGAGTGTATTCGCCACACACGAGACATTAGTTTAAAGTTCCCCGCCCCTTCTGGGCCCGTTGGCTGGATCAGCAAGTGGAGCGACAACAGGAATTAGCATTCAGGGGCGTGACGTCACTGACCGAGGAAGCTGTCAAACTCCTCCTGACGTGCCGGGGTCCCGAGGTCTTCACCAGCATGTCACAGCGCCACCTACAGGTCTTCGTGTGTACTTATTCCACCTGTCACAGCGCCACCTACAGGTCTTCTTGTGTACTTACTGCACCAGTCACAGCGCCACCTACAGGTCTTCTTGTGTACTTACTGCACCTGTCACAGTGCCACCTACAGGTCTTCTTGTGTACTGTACCTGTCACAGCGCCACCTACAGGTCTTCTTGTGTACTGCACCAGTCACAGCGCCACCTACAGGCCTTCCTGTGTACTTATTGCACCTGTCACAGCGCCACCTACAGGCCTTCCTGTGTATTTCATCAGTCACAGCGCCACCTACAGGCCTTCCGCCTGTCTGTTTCACCAGTCATAGCGCCACCTACAGGCCTTCCGCCTGTCTGTTTCACCAGTCATAGCGCCCACCTACAGGCCTTCCGCCTGTCTGTTTCACCAGTCACAGCAACCACCTTACAGGCCATCCTGTGTGTTCCACCAGTCACAGCGCCGCCTACAAGCCTTTCTGTGTATTTCACCAGTCACAGCGCCACCTACAGGCCTTCCTGTGTATTTCACCAGTCACAGCGCCACCTACAGGCCTTCCTGTGTACTCACTGCACCGGTCACAGTGCTACCTACAGGCCTTCCTGGGTACTTACTGCACCAGTCACAGCGCCACCTACAGGCCTTCCTGTGTACATACTGCACCAGTCACTGCGCCACCCTGAGGTCTTCTTGTGAACTGCACCAGTCACAGCGCCACCTACAGACCTGTTGTCTCCAATTATATGTTTTAAATCACAAAATGTTGGAATCATAGCGGTTTGGTGGTCTTTGGTGACAGGAGATTACTAGAATAGAATCATAGCGGTTTGGTGGTCTTTGGTGACAGGAGATTACTAGAGTAGAATCATAGCGGTTATGCTGGTCTTTGGTGACAGGAGATCACTAGAACACAAATTCATAGAGGTCTTTGGTGACAGGAGATTACTAGAATAAAATCATAGAGGTTTTCTGACAAGTGATTGATGGAATCACAGCGGTTTGGTGACAGATGACTGGTGGAATCAGCGGTTTGGTCAATGGTGGAATCAGCGGGTCGGTCATTGGTGGAATCAGCTGGTTGGGTGACAGGTAATTGGTGGAATCAGCGGGTCGGTCATTGCTGGAATCATCGGTTCTATCATTGGTGGAATCAATGGGTCGGTCATTGGTGGAATCAGTGTGTTGGTCATTGGTGAATCAGCGGGTCGGTCATTCCTGGAATCAGCGGGTCGGTCATTGGTGGAATCAGCGGGTCGGTCATTGGTGGAATCAGTCGGTCGGTTACGTTGTCACGGCGTGACTCAGTCTCAGGGTGACGCACCAGTGTTTCATGTCGCTCGTAATGCGCCTGTCAAGAAGGACTCGCCTCACTGGCACACACACACATACTGTCTCTCTCTCACTCACTCACGCACGCACACACACACTCACGCACGCACACACACGCACGCAAGCACGCACGCGCACGCACGCACGCACGCACAGCGACACGCACGCACGCACACACGCACACATGCACACACGCACACACGCACGCACACACGCACACACGCACGCACACACGCACACAGCACACACACACACACACACACACACACACACACACACACACACACACACACACACACACACACACACACCACTCACACACACACACACCTCTACGAAAGCCTGCCGGTGGCGCGCTCTCCAAACAGAATAAGAAGTCATGGTCAAAGGGAGAGTATCGTGAAGTACTATCCACAAGTCATGGTCAAAGGGAGAGTATCGTGAAGCTGTGCCTGTTCATGTTGTGATCTACTTCTTCCACTCGTGGCTTTACACAGAGACCGTAGGGACTAGCAGCGACGTGAGCTCAAGACGGCCACCTCCACTTTCACACAGATCCT